>CM042197.1:9527770-9545297 GCA_023539305.1 Ilex asprella
CTCTCTTCCTCTCCACCCCAAAAAAAAAAAAAAAACAAATATAGCAACAAAAGAAGCCATATTATAGAACCTGGATAACCCAGATGCTGATCATCGATTCAAGGCTGAAAAATCCGAAGCCAATGAGATAGAAGATCTGCAAATAAAAGTGTAAATTACTGCAAAATGCTCACAATTTGATATGTTGTTTTCTTGTAGATCATTTTTCTTTTTTGCATACTTGAAGGAATGCCATTTATAAAAAATATGTCAATAAGCTACATGTGCTCAAAGATCATAAACTGAAATAAACAAACCCTCAACTCAAGAAAAGCAAATAAATAATTGCTAAAAATTAAGAAGGTCAGGTGACCATGATAGATATCAAATACTAATCGTGGTCAATGTCCGTGTTTGTATTTGTGTATCAACACTACTTAATCGCAATCACTACATTAAAAACTTACCCCAACTAAAGCATGATTACTCAAAACATCAATTGCTGGCAATATTCCTCTGTTACAGATGAATACAAAAACCATGCATCAGTAGCTCACCATAGAGGAAAAACAGTACTCAAATAGAAGCTGTCACTATATAGATTATGGCTTCGTCTTTCCTTCCAATGAATTGGGAGGGCACATCCCTCCTAAGATAAATAGGACAAAGAAAACTCACGTCAGTGATTTCCCCTTAAAAATAATTGGCGGAGCAACTGCAGCAAAGACGCAAAATCCAATGTGAAACTGCATGGAGAAAATGGAGGAATGAATGAGGCCTCAAAAACACATCCAACATACGGAGATGATTTATGTGTGGATTTATAGATGTGTACCACGTAAGACAAGAAAAACCACCCAAACTTCAGGGCACTATCAGTCCTGTCAAAAGTGTAACCCACACAGTTATAAAGTGAGCCATACAGTTGAGGATTTTGAAGGACAGTGGAGTTAGTAATGCATATTCAAAACATGACTCTATTAATTCCAGAATATGGGAACAAGATCTATCACATCTATGGAGAATTAATTCTCACATTCTAAACCTGAAAAGCACAAAATGTAAGGTCACCATATCAATACATTAATCTATCCATCAAAATGCTGGAAACCATATCCAATCACGCAGTGTCAAAAGACTCAAACCTAGTCATTTAACAGGCCTGAACAATGCTGGGGAACCATAATATTAGAGCCTTCGAAACCATAGATAGTGGAACAAATTCAAATGTACAGAGCATATATAGTACCTCATTGCACGATAAAGAGGACGATACCACAACACATAGGCTCCTGGAACCCCTGATATGAAGTAGATGATTGCAAGAAACCAGATTGTCAGACCTACAACAAAAGAGAACTTAAAAAAAGTGATATATCACAAAACGATTGTGAGCCTGCATGAAGTATTCCAGACCAACCTTCCCCTTCGATCCAGGCTGTGGTAACTGCTATCATGTTCCACAGAAGGCAGACAAATAAACCTGCAAAATATCGCAAAGTTTAAGAACTCAATCCACCACGGTTCACATGAATTGCTTGTCCATTAAAATTAATTACGCAGTCCAAACATTTTGAGCACCAAGGTAGTATTTCCACCAAAGACACCATGCTTTGTGAGGTAACATTCTAACTTGAGAACATAGCATACCCTTCACTAATTGCAAGTTTTGATATGCCAAAGCACCAATGTCTTAAGTTTCCATTTAGATGTCGATCTGTCGATTTCTAAATGTCATAACTAATACCAATATACTTTTTACTTTTAGAACTATGAAATACGTAACTTACAAAAGGGAGGGGGTGGGGATAGATAGATAGATAGACACATAGAGAGAGAGAGAGAGAGAGGGAGAGAGAGAAGCTAATCTGACAGAAATCTTTTGACAGCTTTCATCCCTGATGACAAATTAGTTGTGGCAAAAGTGGCTTACCATTATGGACCAGTACAACAAGAATGTCAGAATAGATATCTGAATTAGTGTATCACATGAAATTTTACAATCAAAGTAGTTATAAAATGCATTGACTTCGGAAAACCAAGCAGTATTCCGAATAATGAGCTAAATCTTAGTCAGATGAGGGGTATTTTTGCCCTTAAAGTGCATAGTACAGTGCACAAATGATTGAAAAAAGAGCTATAGTGTGAAGCATACGAGGAAAAAAGGGCAATTCAAAGACGATTTATAAACCATTTCTGATATATTTCTATCCGATAAACTCTTCTTTCATATATGATTTCCTTGAAAATAATATATTGTTGTTTTGAATAAAGTTTTCTTTTGTTTTTTCATTCTCTTTTGTTTTTTTCTGCTTTGGTCAGGAAGGTTAAGAGCTTTGTACTAGTCAGAATGGGTGTAACTGCATGCTGCCTTTGGTATATAGTGAAAACTGGAAAGCGTTGATTTTGATGAAACCTTCTCACCGGTAGCTAGGCTTGAGTCAGTGAGACTACTCTTTGCCATAGCATGTCATTTAGAGAGTTCAAGCTCTATCAAATGGATGTTAAGAGTGCCTTCTTGAATGGTGTTCTTCAAGAAAAAGTCTATGTGAAACAACCAAAGGGGTTTGAGAATCCGCATCCCGCTAGACATGTCTTTCGGCTTAAGAAAGCCTTGGATGGGCTGAAGCACGCTTCTAGAGCTTGGTATGAGAAGCTTTCAGCTTAACTTTTGAGAGAAGATTCTCTAGAGGTGGAGCAGACAGATGACAAATTGATAAAGGGCTTACCCAGTGCACGAGGCTCCCACGGGGTCTAGGGAGGGTTAGATGACAAACTGATAAAAATTTAAATATCTAATTTGCTTTCTCCAATGTGGTCTGCATATAAGAGAATTCGGGTGAGTGCATGAAATTGTTTACTTTGTGCACAGCCCTGCACACTTTAAGAGGAGGGAGGTGGGCATTAGATACAAATTATATTGAAGCAACTTGTATTAACAAGTATTTGCCTGGTTGCCTAATGGAAGTGCTGAGTTCTAGACATAATATCATCTGAAACACATTACTACTTTCTGATGTGGCTCCAGAACCCCAGGCCCAGTAACTATAGTCACATAAATTTGTCATCGGAGGTACAAGAGTTCGGGCATCTGTGTGATCCGAGGCAAGTAACTTTTAAGCACTTTAAATAGAGGAACCTAAATCCTTAAGAGACAATCTAGGTAATATACCCAATAATGTTGTAAATGCAACATACTGCAACTTCTGTAGATGGATCGGAATTTCATTTGCAATGTCATGATGAATGATAGGAAGAAACGGTGGCCAATTTTTCTCCTCAATAACAATTCCAGCTGCCAAACAAAAGGAAAAAAAAAAATTGATTGCTCAAAAAAAGACACCAGAAAATCAACCCTATTTTTTTTTAATGTACAAAAACATAGAGAAAATAAAACTACCTCGTGCTGCAGCATCCTCCCTCCTTTTGATTTCCTGTATAGAATCATAAAAGATCATTGAACAGTTACTATTATGTCTGTAGATGCAAGAAATTAAAAATGTAATATATAGCCACAGGCCGCACAGATGATTTCCAACAACATATCAATGTCCAATACATAGTCAGGCCATCTGCAGCAAAGATAGTACCAAAAAATAACAAGAAAAACTATACATCTCACAGTAGTTTTAAAATAAATCATGCAAATGAAATATATAACGGAAAATATTAATAATCTATACTAAAGGTTTTTCTGCTCGGGAGTACACAAGTCCACAAGTAGCTATATATTACTTCTTCCCGGTCCAAATTTACAGATGACTGCACTTCTAATAACACATACATGCTCAACTAACACACATAATCGACCAGCCAAATTAAATTGACATATAGCGCAAGAAAAAAAATCAAATTGGAACACATTTTGTGTTTGATTTACAATGACTAACCCATATTCAGAAGCTACAATAAAAGAGAACAATAAGCCATTACCTGTTCTCTCCTCTTTAGCTCTGCCTCTTTAGCTTGGAGTTCCTTCTCCTTCATTCTCAAATCCTACATTTAAAGAGAAGGATGGTAAGAAGATGTTACCCTAATGCGTTCTGGAATGCACAAATAGAAATATTGTACTCATCAAACATCTTTAGAACTTTGATCTACCTTGGAAGTATCAAGAGGAATATCAACTGTTGCCCCACGATCATAATCAGCGCGTTCAGGAGGAAGGGGTGAAAGCATTGAGTTTGGAGGGGGAACACTTCCAGGATTCTGAAGATCTCGTAATGAATGAAAATAAAATAAAAAACACGTAAGATAATAACATTATAGTCCAGGGAAAAAAAATTAACTCCTACAAACAGAAATGCCTCAGAAGTCAAAACTGCAATAACTTGCTCAAGGATTATGGTCAATGTACGTATGACTTGCATTTCTGTTGATACATGCTCAAGGAATAATAACTTGCAATAAATTACTTCCCTGTGATTTGGTCAATGTACGTATTACCACCCTATGCTTAAAATCCTACAAGCATCCTCTATAGTGTTGGAACTAAGTGAAGTTAGTGTTTTTTCCATCCTAAATAATGAACAGTGCATTACATTAGCCAAAAAAGTCTGTTGATGTGGGGCAAAATATTTCCTCCAAAAGTTATTTTTAATGACCAAAATACATTGATTTCTACCTATTGTTTCCTCCCTTTCCCTGCCCTGTAATCTCTCTTTCCCTCTCTACCAATTCAACCCTGCAGCCACCATTGCCAAACTATTGGATTCGCCCAATTTAATTGATCATGTTGAGAAGCCAGATACTATAAAAGAGCTTATCACAAAAATGCCTATGCGGGCAGGACCTGATTTATTGAGAGCTTTACTCAGCTTGCAGAATCTACTCAAATCTACAGCTTGGAGAGATTGTGGCCAAGCAGCTAATTGAGTCAGTCGGGGCATCTTGGCCCCAATGTGATGTTTTCACTGTGTACCCTTTAATAGCTTCACCAAGTTGAAGCTGGACATTGACTTAAACCAGATGTCTCCACTGCAATGGCTTCAATAATAGGATTCATTGACTGAAATTGCCATCACAAAGTCAATCACCAAAGCAATGAAACTCATGGAGGGTAGGAACCGAGTATGCATCTAGACACCTAACCCTCTCTCCTTAAAGTCATCTCTCTCTCTTTGTAAAACCCCGACCCAATTTCATATAATCCATAGCGCTAATAGCCTCCATTAAAAGTAAACAATACAATCCTCAAACAATAGTTAAGCTTTGATACCAATGATATGAATAACAACCTTGTAGTATTACATCAAATATACTCTTCAGTCACATCCCCTGATTATAAACAGTAATACAACCCTCAAACACTGTTTAACAAAAACAAAGATAAACTGGCAGTTTGAATATTTGTAAACTTCTCTGCCATCTGCTAATCTAAAAAGGAAAAATAATGTAGGGTAAGCATCAACAACTCAGTAGAGTAGCTTAACTCCAAAGCATGCAAGTTTGAAAATAGCATAATTTGATATTATTGGGCAATATCAAAACAATTCATTTTATATATAAGTAATAGAGCAGAAAACATTGAGTGAAAACATTTAAGATAAAAATAATAATACGATCACTCCATCAATACAGTGCTGAACTAGTGCGCGATCATTTTAATAGACCACTAAGGGTTAACACCAATATATGATCCAAATTTTTGTGAGACTTTCACCCCGAGGAAGATACATTCCCTAATCACAATTTAGTACCCAAGTCTGAAGACTAACAGGGTCACCCAAGCATTTACGAACTCAATGAGAAACCCTCTACAACCTCAACCTAGAATGTAAACCCTCCGCCACTAGACCAATGTGCACTTACATTTAGTTTAAAAGGATCCCGAAGTTTCATTCAATATGAGCAATGCGATCATTACGGCCATTTGTGCGAACTGCACGCAAAAACCTTAATCCGAGTTCAGATTTCAAGTCATTATTCAAGCATCCAATCGTATATTTCAAAATATGTTAAATGATCATAAATAACATACATAATAATTTAAAAATAATTTTGGAAAGTATCGTCTGATCCGAAATTGTGAAACACTATCAGTCTCGATATTTCGATCTAAAATAGTCAAAAATGAAGTGATGTTATTTTCCGATGAAATTTCATATACATACTCAATTTAACTAATTAAAAGTAAATATAAAATTTATTCGGCCAAAATCACCTAAAAATTGGGCCAAATTGGCCCAAAAGAAAAAAACATACATTTTATAGCACATTGATTTGGGTATCGGATTAACCTCAAATTTTACTAAGACCTCGGCACGGACGTTACGGAACTTTAGCACCGACCATAGGTCCATTAGACACTGGACGCGCCATCACGTGCTGTCAGGGTGACCCGTGGTCTTCGCCTCACTTCATCTTCAACTTTAAGACTTTGACCAAGTTTGATTTTCCATATTTTTGGTAAATTTTGAGCATCATTGTTTCCCTCATTTCTTCACATTTTTACATGATTCAAAATCCTAAACTGCATTACTCCATATCTATTTTGACATCCAAATGTTGGTTTGCATCAAAACCCCTTCTAGTTTTCCCAAAATTAAGTCAGAGTAGGCTCAAGAGTCATAAAAACAAATTGATTTCAGCTGATTTTCAGCAAAAGAACCAACTTTGGATGCCCATAACTCCACCATTTCTCAAGATTTTTCAGTGATTCAAAAGCCTAAATTGATCTCCTACAAACCTACTTTTGAATCACTTCCTTCGAATCACTATCAAACTCCATGAATCTGTGGTCAAAGTCACCTTCAAATGTGGTCAGATCTTCAACTCCCCTTTTCAGCCCCCAAATGACATTCAAACTCACTTTTGAGACCAACACCTCCCCCCCCCGGGCGGGAAGCTTAACCCCCAAAAGAGATCAAAAACCCACCTAACTGGAACTTATCCACCACCTCTAGTCACGGCAAGCCTCCAAACCACCTTCAAAGTACTCCTTCACCCCCCAGAAACTCAACCCACTCAACTAATTAAGCCAAAAGAGCAAGAATTCACAAACTGATTTCATCAAAACCTTTAGACCCAAATTTTTCAAACCTAAATTCGTGCATCTATAGATAACCAAATCAAAAACTTATTACATAAATGAATTCCTAATATCCTAATTAAGCTAGAAGTATACCTCAAATCATTCGAGCAACCCTCTATAGAAATCCGAAATTCAAGTCTAATATTTTCTCTCAAATCTTCTCTCTTCACCTTCTCTCCCCACCATCGGATTTTCTTCCCTTTATTAGAGGTACTTGTCACCCGCAATGGCAATCTTGTAATTTCTTATTTTTGTTAAATTTAAAAAATTAAGTAAAATATATATTTTTTTAAAAGTACTCAAATATTAAATAACCCACTACACCGATTAAATTTTTGGACATCGAATTGACCCTTAATTTGATTCGCGAATAGAATTCTTTGCACCCCTAACTCTTGGGTACACACTAACCTTAACTCACCCGGATTCTTATTCTGACTCCTTTTTATTTCACCAGTTACATTCTTACTCTCCATTAATATCCTAATCATCTCCGGAACACTTACGCACACACTCTAGCTATCAATTCCGTATTCGAATCTCTGGAATCCGAACCCCTAATCGCATACTCACACTCGGTTCTATCTCAATTCACGAATTTCGAACATCAGGCCATCTCTGTGTGTGTGAGCGCGCTAAACAATTAAAAAAATCCCAAAAAACATCTCCTCTAATAGTTTGTAGCATGGTTACCATAATTGAAACTCTTAATGACCCAAGAACTGGGTACATCAATCTTAAATGAGGTGGGTTCACAATCCAAATCACTAAAATGGATGACCCCAAATTGTAATACTAACTTTAAATCAATTCACTTTAGAACATGTAGTACAAATATAAAATACATATTAATTGACTATATGTATATAGATTTATAATTATATATTATTTTAGATAATAGAAAATGAAGCATAACTATAAGATAAATGATAACTAATTTAGTATTTATGAATGTTCTATAATATATAATATTGTATAGTAGTAAAAACAATTGACAAAAGAGTTCCAAAATGAATTACAACCCAAAATACCGTACCAGTTAAACCTACTCTCATCGTACCGCGTACCTAAAAAAGTGTCGTACCATTTACTCATACATGTACCATGTACCAAAGCGACCCACGATCCTGGTAACATTAATCTATAACATATACACGTATAGGCAATAAACATTTCTAGAGAAAAAAATTACAGTCACCAAGAATGCAATCTTACACCTTATGCACCTCGCATAAAATATGTTCACATGCTAGATAGAAACAGTGATCTATAATATAAAACTGGGCAAGTTTTAATAAATTCATCCGACGATCTCAAATAAACTCATCTAACGACTACTAATATTTCTCTTAAAACCATTTACATTGCACCGTACCTTCAAGCACAAATTACCTTTAGTATAGTTATATATGCTATAATTTATTAAGTTTTATTTCAAAATAAAATATATTTATCTATAACAGTTATATACCGTCAATATCTCGATTGTGAAAGGCTACAAGAACTTCAAGTTTTGAATTATTTTAATGCCTGAACCGTTGCCTCTAACAATGTGATAGCTATTGGTCCTTATTTTTCATAATATTAAATTAGAAGGCTTTTTCCCAAACAAGATGACGGTTGGACATATTCTCATTTGAATGTTTGAAATGGCAGTCATAGTGTATGTATGTTTTAAGTCCAACAAAGTAACTGCTACCAAACCGTTGCATGTGTTATCGGTGTTTCTAACCGATGTGTTCGCTGGAATTAAACCGTTGCAATCAAACCTCTGCAACCTTTCTAGTGAGTATTTAATGCTCAATGCATTGTCTGAAGTAAAATATTTTTTTTCTTTCGAGTATCGAGAGATAAGATTGAGGGCTTTGTAAATTATTTCAGTTTCGATCATAAACATACTTTTTCTTTTACATTCAAATACTTTATTATATTGGGTGATTTTTTTTTTACTAAATTTGGAAACGATCAAGAGTTGTTTGATACATCTCTCTACATTTGCTAGTGCATGTTTGTGGAGAATTGATACTTGAATTGTGAAGGATAGGATGCTATAACCAGCTGCACCAGGTTTCGTACTTAGAGGGGTGAAAATCTATTCTTAAGGACAATGATTTCATTCCTCTATCGATAAATTTTTTTTACCTTGTTTATTTTTTGTTTTATAGCATTCTTGACTTGAAATTTTCACAACAATATATTATTCTGTGAGAATGAAAGAAAGATATAGATAGGATGACAAAATAGTCTTTTGCTTTTCCATTGACAGAGTTAGGGTTTTCATTATAGTCTAAAAGTAGAAGGGGTTTACGTGGAAGTATTTAAATTCATAGGCAAGTAATGCTTAACAGGGTAAAACCAGAGGGAGGTAATAGGTACTCCACCACAACTCTAAAGTTAGGTCTTCTCTTCTTCTTTTTTCCTTAATCCAAGATTAGCTTATAGAGGTATAAAGCGTACTAAAACTTCTTCAAAAGAATGTGCCATTTATGGTGCAAACTGCTACAACAAATACTTAAACTATCCCAGAGAGAATCTATTAGTAAACTACAAGAAAAATAAAACGATGTATCCATCAAAATACTCTATCTATTCCATTAAATTTTGTGTAGAACAAATAAAGCATGAAAAAAATCTTATTTTGCCCAAAAAGAGGTAGCTTGGAGAGATTGAGGGAGAGAATATGCTTACTGTCATATAAAATGCACCTCCACTGTAGTTCGGTTGAGCTGACCCTTTCCCTCGAGCTCCTTGGTCCTGACATCGAAAGCATACAACAATGCAAAAATGTATAAACAAAGGTGCTAAAAAAGGCTAAGAACATATAGCCACTTGATCTTTCTCACACGTAATCATTTAAATAAAAAAGTACAGAACTTATGAATGCACTAAGTCCTCCCAATACATCCCAGATTCAATCACCCAAGTAATTATCCCTGAAAAATTGCTAAGAGCAATTCATTCTGTACTTTAAGCCTCTATCATAAACCTGATCATTCAAACTGATATATGACACTATATATGTTGTCAAACCCCCTAAATTCAGTACTATTACAAGTCCATTTTAAATCTCATGCTTAAGAATTTAATCCTCCATGTTTCCAGGCAAAAAACCAATCCATAACATGTGCAGTGGACGTCAAACACATTCACTGCATGCTTTTATCTACTTACAGTATGTATTAAATTTCCCATATAGATTTTAGCCTCGCGCTGAAATTCTAAAATAAGGATAAGTAACAGCTGAGATACAGAAAGAGAGATCATTACTCATAGGCAGAAGTTGAAGCAAATAAAAAACTTCTTTTGACTCCTTTGAATTGTTTCGAAATCACTTGCAGAACTTCCCATTTCAGATAATCTTTTGTTGAGTAGCTTCAAATATTTCCAACAAAAAATATATTACAATTTAAACCTTGTGATATTCTTTCACTTGTAGTCTCTTGGCTTTGCAAACAGAAACAAGGGAAAGAAAACAAAAATACAATCCCCAACTTTTGCTTTCTGTTATTTTGGCTTCAGGTCAGTTATACAAAATGGATCATTAAGCCAACTCTTGGAGAGGTTTTGTTTAAGAACTCCTAACGTTCACTGCATAAAATACTATTGTCCCAAACTTGTCCCATTAGTTACACCCGTTTTGACAGGGTGAGCACTTCACCATGCAAACAAACAATGGACTCTATATGGAATATCAATCAATTAGTATAATGTTAGCATGTTAAAATTTAAATCAGAGAGAACACTCAGAAACTTGGGAAACTAAGGAAAACAAGGAACCCCCATGCACGTAAACCAAAATAAGAACTTCAATATAAACCAATAATCAAATATAGAGGACAGATCTCAATATTCAGACAACAAAATATGAAAATCAACCAGAAAAGAAAAACATTCCAACAATCACTTTGTTACAAAATCCCCTTCAACAAATCCGTAAACCAAGAAAAATTACAAGCCCCAAAATCAAAACCCAATAGCTAAACATTGCATTGAATTTACAAATGAAAACCCAATAACTAAACATTTCATTGAATTTACGCAGATAAATTATTCAGTTACTGAAAAAAAAGAATATGTATATATACAAACATCAATGCATATCAGGTATTACCGCAAATGGGTTCACGTCTTCTTCGCCGAAAGGATTTGAATCGTCACGGCCAGCCATGAAATACAATTATAAAGTCCCAATCTACAGAAACAACCTGAAAAAATAGCTACATAAAAATAACAGATCTGAAAATGGGGCGAATGGATTTGAATGCAGCTATTCAAAAGATTTGGGTTTCTGATCTTTGGGTGTGGGAAGAAGGGAATGTATGCTGAACACGTACGGCTTTTTTAGTGAAACGGGCGTTGCTTTTCTGTTATTTGTTTTGGATTTTTCTGGTTAGCTATTTGTTTGTTTCCCAGGAAAGTTGAAAATAACAGGAAAAGGTAACGAACGTTTCGCGGGGAACCAAAAACAGTCAATATAACGGTTGCACCATTACGTGATCGAATAATATTATTTGGACTTAAAAATTTGATTTAATTTGTCGATATAATGATGTAGTTTCGGTAGAACCATTGAATCAATAACAAATAGGCTTGGCAATCGTGTCGAATAGAACGGTTTCGTGTCGGGTGGAACGAGTTTGTGTCAAAAAAACATTCTATCCATATCCTATTTGTTTATATAAACGAGTCTAACTATCACACTCATACACGAATCGTTTATGAGACGAGTTACCCTATAACCCATGTGTCACCCGTTAAATAAGAGAATATGTTAGATAATTTCGAGTCCACATGAAAAATCATTAACTCGCCACACATTACACATAATTGAGCTATTTACTATAACAATAAATCATGTCTGAACAAAACTATAAAGACAAAAAATAAACATTAAATGATTAGTAAATTTAAATGATTATGAGAGATAGGAGGTGTGAGATGAGATAAAAGTTGATAAACCTATTTTGTTTTTAAAAAATTTATTGTATCACTCTTAACGGGTTAAACGAGTCGAAACGAGTTTATAGGTTAAAAACGAAATCGGTTCGTTTATTTCACGGGTCTGCCGAGTTAACCCGTTAATCACCCGAACCCATTAGAACTACACCCAAACTCTTTAAATCCGTGTTGGGTTCGTGTCGATTTTACGAGTCGTGTCTAGAATTGCCAGCCCTAACAACAAGTTTTAATATTTGATGAGCCCTACAGTTAATATAAAGGTTATAGTGAATTAGGTTAATAAATTAAGTCCCAATGACATTTACTATGTGATCACCAAATAGTAATTATTGAATAGATAGTAATTATTAAATATAAATGTTATGACAATTACTAGAATTTGGTGGTGATAACGATGGATTCAAGCTTTCACTGCTCATTTGAACAAACTTAATGGCCCAACCGCAGAGCGCATGTCTGATCATTAGATTGGACCGTAGCCTAGGGCTATGAAAGCCTAAAATCGTCCAACTCAGGAGGTATCAACCCAGTTATACCAAGCACGACGCATGTACCTATTCGAGAATGAGGAGAATGAGTTTCAAGTAATCCTAGTTGCATCACGTGTCCAAGGGACTGAGGGACAATCTCTTATGATTTTAATGAATAAACATTTCTTGATAGAGAAAATATTTGTATATATTTTGTTTATAAGGATCATGGACACATAAGACGTCAGACTGGTAGATCCCACTGCAGGACAAATGAAGAGGAGACCACAGAATCAGTCAAGAAAATGAAAAATTGAAGAAACCTTAGATAGTCTGGTGTACAAATAAAAGATAAAGTTATTGCAAAGAGAGAATTTCATAGTTTTATCTAAGAAATATAGTGTAAGAAGACTCTCAACTAAAAGCTCACTGTAATCGCTATCTCTTTCTTCAAGTAATACAATCCTCAATGAGTAAGAACATTCATTATAGTGGATGTAGCCTTAATTTTATTGACTGAGGTGAACCACGTATTTCATGTTCTTTGGTTTCACATTAACATTTACTTCCCCATTGTCCTAAGCATTCCCTAAGTCCCCACTGGACTTCACCCCACAGTTGTTCTGTAATTGGGTAAAGTAATTTTGAGTATCACCATATGGGATCTACTATCCTTATATATTTGTATTTAATTAATTGATGATATTATGTGACCAGACTAGTGTAACCGTTACATTTGATATTTGGAAAATTATACTTAGATCTCTTGAGATTTGTCACTTAATCGCTTAGATCCTCTAATATTTAAAATATTATATACAAATATTTTGAGTTGTGTACGCGTGTAACACTTCGACCTCATCGTCAATATCTGTTAATAAATTATACCTAGACCCCTTAAAGTTTGTAAATATGTAAAACTTAGACCCCTTAAATTTGAAATATTACACTTAAACTCCTTAATAGTTACGGAACTTACAAAATTTATTAAACGACCAAATTAATCCAATTAAAGATAGAAGATATTGTGTCCATTACAGTTTGACCTCTTATTTATTTTTTAGTTTTATTCTAATAGACAATATAATTGTATACAAATGAGTGTTGAATTAAATTCTTTGATATATTTATATTAATTACTATACGCAATTCATATCTTTGAATTACTTATTCACTTCAGCATCGAAGAGTCGACCTCCGGAGCTCTCCTCTGGTCTCTAGTTTCTTTTTCAAGTGACCAAAGTCTAACAAACTGATGTGTAGGTTATCCACATTTTCACATTAATAGTACTAATTGTGATATTTTTATAAAAAATTAAATTTTAATTTTAATTTTATTTTAATAAATGATATAATAGAACATGAATTTAGTTGTAAAATTTAAAATATTTGATATTCTATCTTTAATTAAAATATTTTTTTGTTTAAGCATAATATTTTAAACTTGAGGGGTTTAAGTGTTATATGTCTACAAATTTTAGGAGGTCTAGGTATAATTTACTAACAGATATTGACGACATGGATTTAAATGTTACGCGCGTATAAACTTCAGGGGGTTTATGTGTAATATTTTAAATATCAGGAGGTCTAAGGGTGCGCTTGGTAACGTTTTCGTTTTCATATTTTCAAAAAGATAAAATACAAAATCAATGTTTTTTTTTTTTTTTTGTAGTTAAAAGTTGAAACAAAAAACGTGTTTGGATAAAATTGTTGTTTTACGAAATCTAAAAACTAAAACATAAAATATGTTTGGTAACTATTTTATTTTATGTCATATATTTTACATTTATTTTAATTCTTTATAAACCATATTCACATGATTATATGCCAATACATATATTAACTCATAAAACAGTGCATAATACATCAACCCAAAATAAAGTTGTTAAACATCGAATGTATCACTATATAAACATATTGTTAATATTCTACCAATGATCACGCCATCTTGGACAATGATAAAAAAAAATGCGACCATTGTTTTTTTTTTATCCGTGCGACGAAAACATTCATATTACCATATCCACATAAACATTTTTTTTAAAAGAAGAAGAAAAAAAAATTATTGAATGAATTCAAGAATTCCAAGCAACAAATTACAAGAATCAAACTATGAGAACCTCAAAATACAACTAAGGCTTTAATCCTTCAAAATTCCTTGGAAGTCATTTTAATACTTCCAAAGTTACAGAACTCCTGCCAGAAATCAAAGAGGCAATGTACCTCTTTGAACCACCCTCTTCATCGTAGCAACAGGCAGCTGAGTTTGATTTGATCCCATTCCAGCAGCATCCTTCCAGCAAGTGGTAAGACACCACTAGCTGAAAAATCAACAGTTCTCCCAAGTTGAACTGCCAATGAAGCCAAGTAATCAACAATTCCAAATGGCTTTAGCAATCACATCCAGATCTCCATTCCTCCTTACCAAGTTCCATGCAGACTTAATAGAAAAAAAATCCTGAATTAGAATGACTCCACACTGTACAATCAGGTTTTGCTGATAAAACCACTCCAGAACCCAACCACTTCAGACAGCAACTTAGGGATTAGCAAATCAACAACTCCTTCCAATAACCAACCATTCTCACCCCATACCTCACTAATCTTGGGAAAAAACAGAGGAATAACCTCAATTCTGTGACCAGATTCCAACCATGGATCACACCAAAAATCAGCAGTCTTCCCATCACCAATAAGCATCATAGAATTATTCACTGTAAAATCAAACCAAAGCTTTAGCATCTTAAAACATCTCCCACCTCCCACAACCCCACATCTCATCGTGTACTTAAATACCGATGCTAAATGTAATCAAGATTGTTGAATCAAACTTGGTTTAGGTATAAAAGGAATAGTATAAGTAGGAATTTGCGTGTGTTGTATTGTTTTAGGAGAAATGCAGAGTGGTTAAAGATTGCATCTCAAAGATGCAAATTCATGTTTAAGCAAGAATAATAACTAGGGCAGCTATGGTTATAGTTCGATTTGGATAATGAATTGCTCCCACTCACACTGTTATCTGGTATTATGTGTATTATAAATAAAACCACTGAGCAAAAAATCCAACACATATCAAAAAGAGCCTTGAATTTAATTCAACAAATAAAAAGTTACAACCCACAAGAAGTAGGTGAATGACACTTAATCAGATTTTGAAAACAAGACATAAAAAATATTGAAATTTACCAAAAACCCAAAATCGAAATCCACATTTTTCATGTGAACAAGGAAAAAACCACACAAAAGTAAAAGATATATGCTCCTGGTTTTTGACACAAAATTCATAAGATCTAGAAATGAACCCAATAAACAATAGGTAAAGTAAACAACAATATAACCTGTGGAGAATAGATCTGAAAAAATAAATCATAGATCTGAAAAAAAAAATCAAAGAAGAGATACGAGCAGAGAGATAGCTTACAGCTTCGCTGGAGAGATTACAGCTTCACCGGAGAGATTACAGCTTCACCGGAGACATAACGGAGGTGACGACTAGCGACCAGAGGCGACGAACTAGCGACGACCCAACTAGCGACTTCGACCACCAGCAAGAAGACCACTATGAGAAGTCAGCTGTTCATGCTCTTTTATATTGTAAGGAAAAAATATAACATTTTGCTGTTAAGAGGGTTTGAAGTCGATACCTCATTAATTAGGTGAGGAGACTGCCGCTTTGTTTTGTTTTTTGGATGTTTTCAAAATTTGTCATTGTTTTAAGAACATAGCAATAAAAAAAAATGAAAACATTCACCAAACAATTTTTTATTTTTTATTTTCCAAAAAAATGAAAACAAAAACAAAAAAAAACGAAAACTTTCTGTTACCAAACACTACCTAAGTGATTAAGTAAAAATTTTCAAGAGACTTGTGTGCAATTTTATCTTTAATATTTTCTTAAAAAAACAGGGACTATGAGAGATTTAGGCAGATGGTGATTGTGGAGAAAATATTGTGTACCACAACATCAATGTCATATGGTGTCATCGGTCTGGGATAAAATATCAAGTGAATTTTGTAAGCTCTATTGTGTTAATAATTATTAACAACCGTTTTATCTAATAACTATCATATTAGAATAATGGGGTTCACAAATCATATTTATTATTTTATAATTAGTCAGTGATACTACGTGACGTTTATGATGTGGTGTTATCATTACACCTAATATTTACTCATTATTGTGGGTGTTTCGCTGATTCGATCGAAATTTGGTCAAATGAAGAAGCAAATGAGTTAGTAGTCAACGGTTAGTCTAACGACTATATAAATTTCAAAGGTTTTTTTACACACAAAAAAAAACAAATGGGCGAAGGACATTTAGTGATATTAGATACTAGTAATTACCCGTACCTGAAGGCACGGCGTAAAGACTATGGAACTTAAAATAACTTACAATCAGACATAACAATTATCATAAAGGTTAAATACCACCACAATAATTAATACATACCCAATCATCTATAATAATAAGATAGAACCAAATTTGAATTTTTTTCCACTTTAAAATTTAATTTAATTTAAATTCATTTGGGAAAGCACAAGAACGGTTCAGATTCATTCTAGATTTCATCTCAATTCTTCCAACTTAATCTAAAGGCTCACATTTCATATCACATAAACAAAAATCCCGCCCAATCAAACCCACCCCCTAAACGCTACCCTCCGGCAGCTACTCTCTCTCCAGTCACTTCGTCTGCCATGGCTCATGGCTCAACACAACGGTAGCGGCAGCCTCTCACTCTACCCAAACCCCTTACCCCTCTACCCAGATCCCTCACTCCTCTGTCATGGCTCAGCGGTAGCACACAGCGGCAACAACAGCGGCGATCAACTCCTCTGTCACGACTCAGCCTAAGTACCTCCCTCTCCCCCTCTCTTTCGCTCAGCCTGCATAATTTTAGATTAAAACTCATTTGGAAAGGGTATTTAATTGGGTGTACAAACTCATTTGGTTTGGGGTGTTTAATTTGGTTTGGGGTAAGTGTGAGAAACCCAAAAAATGAGAAATTTGTTTGAGTTTCCCACCGCAACACCAACGTCGATCATTTGGTTTGTTTGATTTTCAATTGCTGCAAAGAGAAATTAC
>CM042197.1:9555297-9565596 GCA_023539305.1 Ilex asprella
GTAATTTCTCTTTGCAGCAATTGAAAATCAAACAAACCAAATGATCGCCGTTGGTGTTGCGGTGGGAAACTCAAACAAATTTCTCATTTTTTGGGTTTCTCACACTTACCCCAAACCAAATTAAACACCCAACTTAAACACCCCAAACCAAATGAGTTTGTACACCCAATTAAATACCCTTTCCAAATGAGTTTTAATCTAAAATTATGCAGGCTGAGCGAAAGAGAGGGGGAGAGGGAGGTACTTGGGCTGAGCCGTGACAGAGGAGTTGATCGCCGCTGGTGTTGCCACTGTGTGCTACCGCTGAGCCATGACAGAGGAGTGAGGGATCTGGGTAGAGGGGTATGGGGTTTGGGTAGAGTGAGAGGCTGCCGCTGCCGCTGTGTTGAGCCATGAGACATGGCAGACGAAGTGACTGGAGAGAGAGTAGCTGCAAGAGGGTAGCGTTTAGGGGGTGGGTTTGATTTGGGCGGGATTTTTGTTTATGTGATATGAAATGTGAGCCTTTAGATTAAGTTGGAAGAATTGAGATGAAATCTAGAATGAATCTGAACCGTTCTTGTGCTTTCTCAAATGAATTTAAATTAAATTAAATTTTAAAGTGGAAAAAAATTCAAATTTGGTCCTATCTTATTATTATAGATGTATTCATTGTCCGTTTTTAAGACTTTCAAACTATAAATGCTAAATTTACTGTAATTTAATATTTATTTAAGAATTATTAGGGTTAGTAGCAAACCAATTATAATACTTATGAATGATAGTTGAAATTGATATTAGATTATTCATCGAGGGTAAAAGAGGAAAAGACAAAAAAAATTTGTAAGATACTTTTATAAGTATTAGTAGATGTCCACGTGACGTGTGTCGCACGTGAATTATTGTGTATTAAATTTTGAATATTATAGATGTGGCCGACTGACTTCCCCAATTGAGTATAATTTTTTTATTTTTTGAGAGGAGGTGGGGGACTTGAACTTATGACTTCAAGAAGGCAAAACTTTCATAAGACAAAAAATACAATTGAACTAAAGGTCCATTGGTACTAATTGAGTACAATGTTCCAAGAAAACCATCCCAAATCAAAGTATAGATTAAACTAATAGTTAATGGATGCATTGTTATTAAATCAATTGTCTAGCATTCAAAAAAGGCAAAGAAATGTCAAATCACAATTTTTTAGAAGAAAAATAATAAATTCATCCCAAATAATCCTTCAAAAAATGAAAATTAAAGCTAGCATAAACAACGCACAAAGCCATAGCACTCTCAATTGACTCTAATCTCTGGGAATGTGTCATCTTGATTAGTATCATGGGAGATGTGTCCAAAGAATATGCACTCCTCCATGAGATCATTCTTCAAAAAATAAAGTTCTGCAGTGTAATGGAGCTCCACATACTATCTAGCTGCCCTAAAAAATGGAATTGGATCATCAAGTATTAGAAAATTTTAATGACTGCGTGTATTGTGGCATCAATTATTCGGTCGTTGGCCTATGATCAAAAGAGTCTACTATGACCATTTGGTTACTCAAAGAGGCAGTCTTCACTCATCTGTGATGCACATATACAACCAGAAAATGAGCACATATGCCCACAAAACCATAAGCGAAAAAGGATATAGTTGTGTGGCTAGACTCCCAATTCCTTTCATTTCTTCAATGTGCAACAAATTAACTCCCAAAAATAAGAATAAGTGAAACTATAAAATATTGTTCAAAAACACACACTTATTAATACAAAGAATATATGGTGACATTAATCTTGATAAGTTTAATCAAAGAATCCTCTTACAATGTGATGGATAATTTAGTGAAAACTTAGTGTTTCATCCCCGAGTTGATAGCATAATACAAAAACCTAGAGGAAAGAGCTTCAGATAAGAGTTTAAGTGGGTTGGCCAACTATGTAAATGAAAGTTTGGTTTATAGATTGATAGATTACTTAAAAAAAAAAGGAATAAAGATTGTTATTCAATCCTTACCTGATGAAGCAATACCTTTGATTATGCACACACAGACTGTTTGTGAGAGAATTAGAGTGAGAAGAGAAGCGTATGAAGTCAAAGAACTTGGGAGACATCAAATTCTTCAAATTCTAATTGGCAATTGATACATTCATAACAACTTTAGACATTAATTTAATGAAGTTGTAGAGTCAGAGACACTTGAAAAAAAATAACAAAGAGAGATGATGAGGAAGAGAAAAGTGGGAAGCTTTTGGGAAGTCATTAGCAATAGATGAAAAGGCACAATTTCTATTTTAGTAACTAATTTACTTAATGTGTTTAATGCATATAGTGATCATGAACTGATGATTGACTTATATTTAGTGACAGAATACCAACCACTACACTACATAATTACTGTATATAGCATTAAAGGAAAGTTTGATTTAGAGAATTAAAAGATAAGTGGATTATATGGATACTAGCAATGCAACGCACGTTAAAATTTTTGTTAAAATATTAGATAAAATATATAAAAATTTAATTATCTAGTTAAATTAGACATTATCTTATATTTATCATACTTAAATTATCTGTATTGTGGATGAAAAGAAAAATATATATATATATATATAGATAGATTTTTTGGCACCGGATATAATATTGTATCAATGAAATGGTTGATGTGTATTAATATTTGAGTTTTGAAAAAAAAAGAATAATGTTTTTATATATACCGTTAAAAGAAACATAACTATCTAAAAGTTTGAAAAGAGGGACATTTACATGACATGTTAGACTTTAATTTGTTATTTAAATATAGATGGATATAATGGTGATATATAAAATGACATATTAGTCTTTATAATTTTTTATAAGGGCAAAATAATGAATCAAAAATTTTCATGTAAGGTATTTTTATTAGTAGTATAGATAATTGACTTTAAAATATTATACAAGGATAAAGTCGAAAATTAAAAATTGTTCAAGTTTACTCACTTTTATAAGTAATATAGATTATACATATAAGTATAAATAACAAAAAGAATTGTTCAATAGTGAATTTGGGCCAAGCAACATAACGAGAAAAATTAGTAGTCTTTTGAGCTTGTGCTTAGCATTGCAAATGAAACGAGTTATTCATTAAAATAGTGAGTTTGACTAGTATTAGATTTCATTCAAATTCATTCATTTATAAAACGAACCGAGCTCGAATATAAGTTTAATAATAAAATTAAACTTAAACAATGCAAACACATTTACAAAAACATATAGTATACATGTCTGCATTTTTAAAAAAAAAAAAAAGATTAACATTGTCCACAAATAACTTATTCTTTTTTTGGTTCAACGATCACTAGTGTCTGATGAGCCCGGCCCAAACCAAACCCAAAATTATGGATCAAGCCCCGAATCACAGACAAGATCCAACTCAGAGATAAAGTTTAAGAATGCAAGAAGGAAAAAACTAGGTCAACCACGCCAACTTGAGAGAGGAAGTCAGATCAACCACCTCATAGTGAGAGATTCAATCTATAACTGACAGGCAAAGAAATCTCTTTGGGACGCGTACATCACCACCTCCACAAAATTACCTCATTTGTTACGAGAAGGGCTCCACTTCTACCAAACTACCTCATCTGGTACGAGAAAAACATCTCAATCTGTTGAAAGTCATCTATAAATTGGAAGTACTACTTACACATGGGGATAACTAACACCTGTCACTCATACTTGAGCACCCTAGACTCCTTAAAAGCAATAAAACACTCGGTCATTCTAACCTTTCACAGCGGAAGTAGGTCACCTCTTCAAAGTAAACAAAACACAATTATAGAAAGAAACCATAGGGTGGTGAACCCATGTATTGCCATTGAACTACTCTTGATGAAGATTTCACAATGCTCTCTCACTCAGACCTAGCCACTGCAGAATCCTAGCTGCTACCTCTTTAATTGAGAAATGCATTTCATCAACTGCAACAGAACTCACACCCAATATGCAACCAACAATTAGACAAAAAAATAAAATAAAAAAGAAAGAAAGAAAGATGAAAAGCCGCCATACCCCATTGACCATAGCCAATGCTCTCTTCATACATTACCACAAAACGATGGAGCAATCAGCCAATTGAACAGAATTGGAGAGAGTAAGCCAAAGTCACCCAAGTTTTAAGAATTTACACACCACCTTATCATTAAAGGTCTTCATGAACTTAACAAAGATATATTATCAGATACTCACAAAGATACACATTGACTCCATTTCATTATCAAGAATTAACACCAAGTAATAGTTATGAAACAATCAAGTTAGTGAACTTAAGCAGCAATAGCTCTGATGGCATACTTAAGATTAATATCAGTATGACTGCCAATCGATCGATCAAAAGAATCAGGAGGGCCAGACTACTGAAGGTTCTTGAAGTTGGTAGCTCTTTGGCAAAAAAGAACAGCAACGTGTGTTAGTAGGGGCATCAAGTCTGCAACATGTTTTCAGTTGATGTATCTTGGGTAATTGCCGGCAAATCAAATCTCATCATCTCAACTATTCATCAGCAGAATATACCAGTTATGTTGCCTTAGTTAAGTCAGTTCCGATCTGATCTAACAGGAGATTCCCTCCTTATCATTTGTATGAGATCCTGAACAACTTCAGACATTAGAGGCCTAAATTCTGGCTCCGGCTGCAAAATAAATTCTAGGTTAGGTGGCTGACTCTGTTCAGTGAGGAACAAACACAACATAAAGAGGTACAAAAAAAGCAACACAAATGGATTAAATGTTTCAACAAATAACTTCCATCCTGGGCTGAGTTTTGGCCTACATTCCTGTGTGAATGCTGGAAATGAACAGTTTCAAATTTATGTATGCTACTTGCATTTATTAATACAGAACAATATTCTTAGCACCATCATGACTAGGACACATAGAAATCGTGTTTTGGAACTCCTTCAGGTTTAACGAAAAGGGACACCAAAGACCAAGGAATAGCCGAGCGGCACAGGCTCTCCCCGCCAACCGTAAGGTAAGATGAAGGCTATGAATCTCAGCACCCCCAGCTATTCTTAGCACCGTCATGACTAGGACAATAGAAATCGTGTTTTGTAACTCCTTCATGTTTAATGAAAAGGGACAGTAAAGACCAAGGAATAGCCTAGTGGCACAGGCTCAACCCGCCAACCGTAGGGTAAGATGGGGGCTATGAATCTCACCGCCCCCAGCCTCCTAAAATAATTGTTCTAATAACGTTCTTCAAGGTAGCCCAATGATGAATGGATAAACAAAGAGACAGCAAATTTCCTCCTCTTATGTCTGTATATACACAGGTTTAAATCCTGTATTTTTATGAACAGCTAGTTATGCCTACAAAGAAATTGGTTGTTCCCAACTCTGATACACAGCATCTCAATTAACCTAATATTGCTTAAAATACATTTGAATTATGGTTATATGATAGAAATACCAGATCAAAAAATAAAAAGATACACTGTAGAAATAACTTATTCAACATTTAGAACTAGAGGCACACCAGTAAGAGTAATGATAAAAAGAAAGAATTTGTCTACTTGAGGACATGCTATAAAATGATTGCAGATAAATTGTGCAACAATTTCCAACATATATATTATCTAAAGGCCACCAAAGAGAAGAGTATCTCTAACACAGACAGAGAACAGCCAAGGCAAAGTTTGGAACCCAGAATGCTTATTTAGTGGATGACCCCATGATGCAAATGTATGCATTTGTGTGAAACATCATTATAAGGAAACTCACCTGAACACACCGCGAAATAATGTCAGCAAAATTCGATAATGACTTAACAGGGTATTCCCCATTGAGAGAAGGGTCGACCATTCTTGATAATGCATCAATATCATGAAGCTGAGGAATCGCCCATCTCACCAAAAATTGCTCCCCTCGACTCTGTGTCCTATGTATTATTTAAAGAAGACAAAAGTGTGGTAAAAAAAGGGACATAACCTTGAGAAACCAATATGATTTAACTCATTTTTTTACCTGTCATATGACATTCGGCCTGTTAAGATTTCCAACATCACCACTCCAAAACTGTAAACATCACTTTTGGAAGTATATATTCCTGACTCAGATTCTGGGGCACCATAACCATAAAATGATAGAAGTTGTCCTGACAACTAAAGGTAAATAGAAAAAGTTCAGGCAGGTAGAATCATGTAATTGTAATAATGACAAATCAGATTATGAATGGAGTTGTGTAACAATGATTGAACGAGGGTAGGCCAGATTTTAAGTGAAATTTAAAGTAACTCTCAATGTAAAAAGTTGACAAGAATTACTCTCTTGCAAAGCTAACAAGAATACAATATGATGCTGAGTTATTCTATGCAATCCCATTAACCTGACACCATAAAAGACTAGTCAACATGTAGAGTTTGACATTTCAGATCAAGCTTGTAAGCAAATTGGATATGGTTTCATGCAATCAATGCAATTCTGAGGTTAAGTTGCAGAATTCATACAAACTTCCTCTCATTGCCATCTCCTGGCCTCTATAAGATACATACATCTCAAAGTCTGCTTAAAGTTGCAAGTACACATGGCTCAGTTTATAATTCTCTTACAAAAAGGATAAATATCTTTCCTGCCATTATATATGAAGCAACTTAGACAGCAAGATGAGTTAAATCAATTAAATGAGATACTTAGATGGACAATTACTATGAGCTGCTCAACCAATGGAGACAGAGCAACACAAATCCATCATCCAAGCTACTTGAAACTTGAAAACAATATGCACATTGCAACACTGACAGCAACTTTTGCTTTTTTTTTTCTAGAACATTTTATCCAACAATTAGCTTTTATTTTCCACGCATACAAAGCTGAAACCTAAAGAGCATATTTGGTTGGGCGTGTAGGTGGGTTCGTGTAAAAATAATCCAAAAGGGCCCACATTGACCATCTTAAATCGGGGATTTCTAGCCTTGTATCATGATCGTTTATCCTCCGCAACACGATAATGCTTTATTTTACTCACCTGAATCAGGTTGGGACACTAGTTAAACCAAATAGAGATTTCTAAATTTGATCAATCTTAATTTTGTTACAGAACGTCACATTCAGAAATGTAATATATGTTATCGACATGAAATTTCATTTTCCATGCACTGATTATGATATTCTATCCTCCGTGACACGATAATCCATAGTTTGTCACCATTTTCACATTAGGATACTAATTTAACCAAATTGAGCTTTCTAAATCTGACCAACCTTAAATTCATCGTCGAATGTTGCATTCACATGGGTAATATATGTTTCATTATCCACTAATTACAATATTCTATCCTCCAGAACACAGCGATATTTTCCGAGCTGGAGATGAACAATTCCAATAACACCCCATCTTAGGGCTAAACTCACTAGGGATGTGAGATAAGGCGGGGTGGTAAAACCCACAATGGGATAAGTGGTCAAAATGACCACTTCGCCCATTTTTTGGGGAACATGAGAGCGGGTTACATTTGTATATGGGCAATTTACAGTCCCTGGAAAATTTCCACTACCTCCATGGTCACATCATGTGGGCCCCACCTATGCATCCAAATGTGGATTGGGATTAATTTCAGCATCTTCTGTCCATATACTCGACGTCTCGACCTTCACATTTTCAGCCACACCAGTCACAAATCCAATTCAACTCCAGTCACACCAACAATCTAAATATGTCCTATGTACATTTATTGATTCTTATACAACTTTGTTCAACTCAAGTTCTGTTTACCTAATCAAAATAAAACCAGGAAATTAAATGCACCCATGCTAGATAAGTAAAGCCTTCAGGTTCTGCAAATGCCATTTAACAAAAACAACTTTTTCCACCATCCTAGACAAAGCCTAACCTTGTTTCATGTGGAATCGCCTTACAAATACCAGTTAAACTAATACGTGACTACTATTTCTCAATCTACCCCTACTTTCATAAATTCCCCCATAAGGACTGCTACGATGAGCAGCTAACAATAAAAATTCTTGGTCGCACCATCACTGCCACACACGAGGATTAAAATCAATCAAGTAAGGGAGATCAATACCAAAATAATCAAGTCTAGAAATCAGAAGCTGAAGAACATCCAACAAAGAGGACACAAAATCTAGATGTTACTATTTAGTAAGCCTTTTGTTTATTTCCTTTTAAGTTTCTTCAAGTAAAAAAACTTAGTCTAATAAACGTTGGCCTATAAATTCCCAACAAAATCTGATCTCCCACAAGTCAATACTAGTATACATGGTACTACTAAGCCAGAAGACAATAAGATTGTGACTTACCTGGCTCACTGAGCCTGACAAATATAAAGGAGACAAACCACAGTCAGAGACGTGCACTGCAAGCTCATCGTCGAGGAGAACATTGGTAGACTTGAAGTTTCTGTGAATAATAGGTGGCTCACAGCATTCATGCAGATACCTTCATCACATAAAACGATAAGAAATATTAATACGCTAAAAGTCAACTGCAAGATTACTTTTCCCATCTCTCCTAAAATCAGGAGAGTCCACTGTAGCATTTTTGACATATGGACTAGAGAATACATTGGAAAGCTTAGGCCTTCACTTCATGTTAATGTAACTAAATTTACAAACTAATAGCCCAAAAAGAGCAAAAATAATTGTGACATGACAGTCAGATTCAGCAGTACCATGCACCGACTATTAGTAATTTTTCTTTCAATTTCCAAGTCATTTGGCGTTGCATTTCTTTGACTTAATGTACTTGTTACACAAATGTTGAAAAATCATGAATAAAATAAAAAACTTGAACAGTGAATAAGCAAAAAAAAAAAAAAAACAGAAATTGAGTAGATTGGGTTAGAAATTGTCACTGCAGTGGTTGCTTGACTTACTCTAATGCCCTTGCAGCACCAAGTGCCATCCTGACACGTGAATTCCAGGAAAGATTCTTCTTAAATTCATCATCTGAGTGCAGTGCATCCTGCAGTGTCCCATTAGTGCAATACTCATAGATCAGAAGCCTTTGACCATGCTCTGCACAATAACCCATGAGCTCGACAACATTAGCATGACGAATTTTATCGATACTGTCAACCAGTTGAAGAAACTCATTGTCCTTCTGTTGACTAGAAGCTCTTTTATCCAGTTTCTTGACAGCAAGGAACTACACAAGCATTCAAAAATATCAAATGTCAAGATTGGAATCATTATTTTAACATATGTAGAGTCATATACTGCTTTGCAACACAAACTGATATCAACTGGAGAGATTTAGAGAGAGATGTACCCAGGAATATCCCAAGTTTAAGAACCCTAGAAATTATACCCATGCATCTCAATATAAAATAAAAAGTTTGTGTGAAAGTCCAAAAAACCACTAGGAAAAATAAGATGAAGATACTGTAACTATTCAAGAAGTTTTGACAAAATGCCAGCTGTTTCTAGCAACTAGGTTGGCTGCTGGAAGAAATAACAGCTGGAAACTGGAATTACATTATTTGTGTAAAGATATGCAGCCCCACAACAAAAAATTGATCAACAAAGACAACTTAGAATCATACATAGGTTATGATCACTCCAAGCATGAAAATTAAACTAAAATGGAGGCTCAAGCATACTTTGTTTTATATTTTCTAGAGAGTTTATTTCCTTCAAGTATGAACAGGAAATGTTAGTCAAGATAGCCACAGCGCAGAGACCACTGGTTTGGTAACAGTACTATGTACACATGGCTTCTACGTGCACAATTTTCTCAATTAATTCTGGCTGTTTAGAAAAAAATTTAACCAAATTTCATGTAATGTGGTTGTGTGCTGAGTAAATGAAAGCAATAAACAAAGATAAATATTCTGCTGATAGAGAAAGGGAGATAAATAGATAGTGAACAAGAGAGGGGGTATAGAGGAGGAGAGAGAACAAGGTGGGCATGCGAAAGGATTGGTGAAAGCAATCGGCCAGAGAGAGTAAATGGGCAGAGAAAATCAACTAAAATCTAGCATCAACAAGGAAGGGGGAAAGGACAGAAAGGTCCAATGTAGCAGGGCAATTCCAGGAAAAATTTATTTGAACAATCTTCCTCAAAGAATCTCAGAATAAATTCCAAAAATCAACAGTCATACCTTTCCATTAGGAAGCTGCGCCCTATAAACACTTCCCAGCATTCCTGCTCCAATTAGATTTTCTTGAGAAAAGCTATTGGTATATTGCTGAAGAGATGCAATTGTGTAAGACTTCACAGAGGTTAGAGGAACGTGAGGTTTGGGGGAAGGCCTCGCAGTTGGAGCTGACACAATTGGATTTACAATGACCTTCTCAGAAAGTGGTGGTGGTGGTGGTGGTGGTGGTGGTGGTGGGG
>CM042197.1:9565696-9597607 GCA_023539305.1 Ilex asprella
GTGGTGGTGGGGGAGGAGGTGGTGGTGGTGGCGGTGGGGGTGGTTGCATATAATCAATATCAAATCTACTGATATCTTTCTCCCGATCCTTGTGCTTTGGCATTGCCTTCATCCTTTGTACATCAAGATCTTGCTCGTTCCACGGCTTTGGAATTGAAGCCATTTCTCTAGGCCCCTTTTGATGCTCTTCCTTTGGTTTCTTTGCCACTTCTGGGACTGTAGAAAGAATTTAGGAAATCACAGACATGGAGGTGGGGGGAGACTTGGAATGGAAGTGTATAACTAATATCAAAGTAGATGACAGACTGACAAACCAACAGCACCTTTCACTATTTGATTGCTGGGTTGGACCACGGATTCATTATCTAACAGATTCTCCCTGCCGCCTGTATATGGAGCTATTTCATGCCGCTTGGAAAATCGGTCAGTGCCTTGCCTTTCTCTGCAACACCTTGGCATGAAAAGCAAGAGCCCTAATACCAAAATTACAAATGAAAGCACCGCAGCAATTGATATCCACACTATCCTTTTGGTAGCTGAAGACTTTTTTGTTCTTCTAGAATTTGATTCCTCCGTTGAAGATGGTGCATCAGCTGGTTTTGTTGGTGTTTGTTCCGAAGGTGCCCCAAAAAATGGTGGTGCTCGGCGTGGTGGTGGTAGCATTGCCGGAGATGTGGGTGGAGCTAATGGAGCAGTACTAGTATTGAATGGATTCCCATCTTTTCTGCATGAGGAATACCAAATAAGCAAGTAGAAGCAGAATTACAACTTACAACCCACAAATTTCATAGAATAATAGGACTCCAACATGTCATAAAAGAAGACTGAATCATATCATACTATATGGCAACAACTACACTTATTGGGATACACATTTTAGCAATGTTGCTCCGGATAAACCAAACAAAGCATTATCCCAATCTAGGAAGCACGAATACGGATACAGATACGCGATACATGTACAATACGATATGGATTAGCAATGCAACAAAACTTAAAAAAAAGGATAAGGGAAACACGATAAGGGTACGGCATGGATACGTCTATAATAACATATATTTTATATTTTAATATTATTTAATGACTTAAAAATTACAATTTTCAATAATTCTTTCACAATAGGAAGCAAAATTAAGAACTGTTACCTAAAAAAATATGTAATATCATCTCATTATAATATATCCATAAAATGAGCGTAACCTATTAAAGGAATCAGAATCACATTTAACTAGTTAGTTTGTTTACTAGTATTTGTTTTTAGGATTATAGTATAACTAACTCATTTTTTTATACTCTTTTGACATGTAATAGTAAATAATACTTAAAAAACCCTCATGTCTTTAAAATCAAATGAAATTTTGTTGATGTTTTGTATTATATGTAAACTCGAAAGGGGAAGATATAGATTAAAATTAAAATTTGTACATCTTACTCTATGTTTAAAAGTATCCTTTAAACATCCACATATTTTATTCATTATTGAATACGTATCTTCGAATATCCAACAAGTATCGTATCCGATATGAATACGTCGACTTTGACAAAATATCCGTATTTCATAGGTCCCAATTATTAGGCATCGGTGACATGAATTAGTTTACGTCATTCCGCTCTATCAAGGGCTACATATTCACAAGAAATCATATTCTTTCCGTTATCTCATTCCATTTTAGTTTTGGCAAGGAGTTCGTGCTTTTGGATTCCTTCGTAAAGTACAATTCTAGAGACAAAAATTTATCTTGTTGTCTGGTGGTTAAGTTCAGAAACAATGGTGTTGATGTGGAATGGGACAATAGGTGGGACTACTCTCCCTCTAACCCCCCCTCCCACCCCACCCGTGAGGATGTATACACTTACCCATGGGTCATCTCCACAATTATGGGGGTAAAACGCACTCTAATGGTCAATAGTCAAAATTTATATTACACCATTATAGATAAGCGAAAATTCAAAGACATTCTTTTATATTGCTTAAAACTTCACTGATGCCCCTTGTCAGTGTTTGTCATCCAACGAGGGCAATCGAAAAGAGTCAAATGACAAGATATTGGAAATCTACAACAAGAAATTGTATATGATCATAACTTTGACTCAATTAAAGACAAGTGCATGTAATGTTTGCTAGTTTCTATCCTCAATAACCCAATTTGATCTAGAATGTGATGTTTGGCAGGGATTGCTCAATAATTGAAATGGGGGAGAAAGCATTCTATGACTTATTATATAGTGTAGCATTAAAGTGAATCACTTATTGCATTGCATCTACAATGTATTCCTCAGCAAAATTTGCTGCATTACTACATGTCTGCAGCGGTAGTGGCCAAAGACTAATCCATCTATCCTATAATTTAAGGGTACTTGATTAGGGGAGCCTAAACATTATTTTAATCTTACTCACTTAAGCTACAGATGAAAGATGCAGAAAATAAAGCAATTGATCGCTTGCTTCTACTAATTGACATCATTAGGTTTTTTGTTATTATAGTCTCAGTTATCATTTTTATTGTCACTACGTTGTTCTTCCAATTAACCTAATTAAATTTGCAAGTAACAGTACAAGTTTTGCAGATAGGACTGAAATAATTACCAAGTGGCGACAACAAACCAAATATCTTTTCATACTAGTCAAACAGAGAGGAGTTGAAGGCAAATAGATTCCAATATACTAATTGTAATTAAGCACCAAAACCGTGCTAAAGCATGTATGCTTTCAAAATGCAACAGAGATAAAGTAGAATTCTACAAAAAGTGGCTCTCACTTGAAATTGGGAATGTTCAACAGCTGCTGAGGAATAGGTCCAGAGAACTGGTTGTTCTCTATGTTCCTGACAGAGAGAGAGAGAGAGAGGCATAACTCCAACTTTTAAGATTGTTTGTTAGCCAAACCTAAATAATGTAAATTGGTCTAAAGAATTAATGACTATCTGAAGTTCAAATGCAACAAGGTTGAGAAGATTACAAATCTCTGATGGGAAGATCTTGTAAAACATCAAGCGTCCCAGAAAGCTGATTGTCCTGCACATGGCTGCCAAGCAAAGAAGTTAGTTATATTCATATAGACAGAAAAAAAAAATATGTGGCCTTATCGAGATAAATTACTTACAAGGTGGTCAGAGATGACAAATTTTGCAGCGAGGGTGGCAGTGGTCCACTCAAATTGTTATTGGACAAATCCCTGAATAAAGATAAATGGCCTTTGTTAATTGTTCAATATCTTATTAAGGAAATCATGACAATAAAAAATCTTTCCAAGAAAGGAGTCCTACAGATTGACCAAAATCGTAAGGCCTTGAAAGGAGTCGGGTATCTCTCCAGTTAAGTAGTTGTCGTTCAGGGACCTGATACACAACAGAGCTGGTCATGAAACTAAGGTACTATCTAAAAAATGTAATTCAATGAGAAAAAGAAGAACTTACATAGCTGAGAGTTGATTCAGAGAAGACAAAGAACTTGGAATACTCCCACTGAAATTGTTATCTGAAAGAAAACTGCCAAAGGTAAACACTGTCATATGTTCGCAAAAGTAGGCATGCCAAATTAGTTATGGCAATCTAAGTTCCTATATAATGTGTAAGTATTGAACAAATTGAATGCAACATCTTTTTTCTAAAACACAATGGCTAACATACAAATTCTGCAAAGTGACGGGAAGGTTGGATGGAATATTGCCCCCAATATGGTTGTTGCTCAAATCTCTGCCACGAAGCAAGTGTAAAAAACAATTAACGTAAGCATCAACAGATACGTCTGAATTTCCTGTGAAAGTAAAAACACGTGGTATATACAATGAATTCGAAAAAGGATGCTAAATCATCCTCCCCAATCCCCATCTACCGTGTGATAGATGCAGAGGAGTTTCATTCCTTGGTAATTAAGCTTGAGAACAATGAATGTTTGAGTTTCAGCATCCGCAGACGGGAGAGGTTTTATCCTAAATTCCTCAAGCTTACCAGAAAATTATCATACCACCAAGCAACACATTACTAAGAATGCACACACACAGAGGCACTTACATTGATCTGATAGAAGAAAATGACATTAAGTTCTCCCCCAATTCTCCTCCCAAATTCGCACCATTAAGAGTTCTATAAAACAAGACAAAGATAAGAAAATTGACACTTAAAGTTGTCAATTGACATTACCCTTTAAAGAGGTTAGTACCAGAAGGGCTTCCATACATTGAATTTATGTCTGTACCATCACATTGAACACCTTGCCAAGCTTCAGCACATGGGTCTCCACCAACAGCAACCCATCCAGGGAGAGGATGGGATCCGAGTGCAACATATAAATTATTAATCGCAGCAACTGGTCCAATATAAAACAATGCCAAGCATTAATGAGAATTGTGGATGCAAATCATTACAGACGATGTACAGTGAGAAAGAAACACATAAACGCACTTACCAACTGCATAAATAAACAAAGAAGTAAAACATCACAGTTGCTGGAACAGATATGGTAATACATTTTCTTCTAAGAATGTTCAGGCATGTAGAGCATAATTGGGGATTGTAAAAATAAAAAGCGAGTTAACTACCCTTGACTACCAAAAATGCTCATCAGTTGTTAGATATCCAATAAGGGGTAGAGCACTCTCATGAAATATAATTCTCGATTCATTGAGGAACCTCTTGATACACTTTCTAAAAGTACTTTTCATAAGTAAAAAAAAAAGAACTTCAATGATTTTTTTGTGTTTTTGTGCTTAAAAATCAAAAGTGAACAACAATTCTTCAAAGTAATACAAATACAACTTGATAAATAAGTAATAACATCTGTTACTACTAATTATGCAATTATACATTTGGGAGGGGAGCAAAACCGCATATTACAAAATAAAACCAGATTTTTTTTTTTTTTTTTTGCTTTAAAAATAAAGTACTATTTTTGCTTTTTTAGTTTCAAAAGTAATTTCAAGTGCAAACCACATGCTACGTTTTGGCTTGAAAAAATTCTAGCAAGAAAAAAGAACAACTTTAGAAAAGGGCCACCAAACTATACTTAAAACTGTAATAAAACAGATGCATTTGTCACTGAAATGGATGGTCAAATCTAAGCAATTAAACAACAAATGAATTTCAGATATGGTAACTTTTAAACTTACCGTCAGCAGGGTTGGTGTCTGCTTGAGAAATCCGAGTTGTACAGATTATTAAAAAGCCCAGAAAGAAATTCACAGCAGATCTCTTGCCACCCATTGATCCCAAACAATTTTTATCTTCAATCTACTCTTTCTTGAGAAAAGGACTCTAGATAACCAATTCATAAAACAATCTCCAATCTGAAAAACAATCAAAGCCAAAAAAATACACAGAATGTCATTGATCTCACCACCCCAACAGTACAACATATCAATTGCTTCCCCAAAACCCAAGTCAAAAAACAAAAAAAAAAAAGGAAAAATCATAAACAGTTAAGATCTATGTATACAAATATGACTGTAGATAACAAGCAAATGAACTCATAAACCTAAACATTGCCCAATGCAAAGTAAATTATGAGCAAATGATGACATTATCAACACAGAGAACCGGTGATTGAGCTCACCCAGAAAAAAAAAAGTTCAGATTTTCTGTGAAAATTCAACAAAAATTTACTTGCCTGTTAAGGTTTTCAATGAACACACGAGAACATTAATTGCACCCGAATTGTTTAAGAGATGTACGTTAGTGCAAACCCAGAGAGAGAATGACCTTACCTTGGAATGAGCTGGAAAAGAAACTGAGAAAAAAAAGTGATGCGTAGAAAGTTGAAGAGAACGAAGCGTACACACACACACTCCCTCTCTCTCAAAAAAAGAACAAGACCAGTTAGTGGAAGTCATACATATCAAGCTGCTGGAGTCCGAGAGCGGTGAAATGAAACAACTAGTCCTACGCGCATTAATAGCGCGTGTATTGACAATTTATTACAGTATGGGCTTAGGTTCGATCTAACTGGTAGGACAGTTTAATTTGGGTAGCGCGTGAATGACGTGATTATTCTGTGCGTGAATAACTATAATTAAATTTATATTTTTTACTGACAATACTGAGTAAAAAATAGCAGCCACTGTTTATTTGTGGTTTGAGTGGTTAAAAAGACTTTAGAGCAATGGTCTACAAGCCATGTGATTGTAATGGACAAAACCTCCAAGTCACTCCTCTTGATTTTATTTTCATAAATAAATGCTTTAAAGTTTGAGCCATTTTCAACCCTTTGGTATTATAAAATGAGCAATCCTTTTCGACATAATTTACTGCTCTAATTCGGCATGAATTTTAAATTGATTGTGAGGTCATTAAGTATTAAAACTTAGTGTTAATCTAATAATTCTATTACAGTCATATTATTATATCAACAAATTAGATCTAAATAGTATTATTCTTACTAAATTATCTTTTTATTTTATTTTTTTATTATAGAATTATTTGGGTCAGTTTATACGTATTTCGACTAATCCCTCCAGACATATTTAGATGATTTTCCGATAGGAATTGGATTGATTTTAGTAAACACTTCCCAAAGCCAACCCCCTTTTTGCACATGCAATTAATACACAAATTATATTCATATTTTTATTTGGTAAGTAGAATAAATATACGTGGGAACTATGGATTAATAGTAATTTTAACAAAAAATTGTCATGTGTTTGACTAAATTGCACATTAATCAATTCAATTCATAACCATGTTTGATTAAGTTCAACAGATAGGAGTGATTGGGAGGTGGGATGTGATTTGGGTAGATAGAATAATTTATTAGGGATACAATGATTCAATGTACCTATTTATCCTAGGCTGGTAAATATGAAACCCACCTCCTTAGGTTTGGTGAAACCCATGTATATGGGTCTGGCCAACATTGTACAAAAAGCAATTCAAATACTGAATTGAATCAATTCTAAATAGTTTAGACATGACATTAACTCATCTACTCCAATTCCATAATAATCCCAAACTCCAAGTTGCTCGTGACTAAAACCAAAATTATTTGGCTGGATTTTTATAGTTTATTGTTTTCGTATGCATGAGAAAAATGTTACATGAGGAAATTTATCACAAAAAAAAAAAAACCGTCAAGAGATATTATTACATATTGAGTAATATTATTTGTACTTAATTTATTAATATAATTTATTGACTTAATTCACTCTATTTGTAGGGTTGACAGCAGGAGCGGAGCCAGGAATTCTGGTCAAGGTGGGCACTTTAATTACGCACTCTAATTTTTTTTTTTAATCAATCACACTATATAATATATTTGATACATGAAGTTCATTTAATATAAAAAATGCCAAAATATATATATATATATAGAGAGAGAGAGAGAGAGAGAATCAGGGGCGAAACCATGAATGTCTACGAGGGGACAAAATATAACTGGTATAAAAAAATATTTAGCCGAAATTGATACAAAAAAATTAAATTCAAGAATAACCAAAAAGTAAGAATCAAAACAAAATTATTGTAAAATAGTAAATTCAATTTTTATTTAGTCGAAACAAAATTCTAACAAAAAGACGCAAGAAAATAGTACATTTTTAAACTAATTATATATTTCAATAAAATATAATTTTTTTAAAAATCATTAAATTTTTGTATATGAATTAAATGTAAATTAATTTTTTACTAAATTTCTATCAATGCGCACAATCACAAGTCCGTTGTAAAATTATTCTTTATTTAGTTGCAACTAGGGATTTTATACCCTTTTCTCTATTTTAACCCCACTAGTCTCCCCTTTGCTACGAACGTGCCTACCCACTGGGTTTTTTTTTCTCTTTCTCTCTCTCTTTCTTCGGGCTCTGTAGTCATGGATAAAAACCAAAAAAATCAAAATATCCGGTCTATATAAATCAAAGCCTAAAGAGAGAGAGAGAGAGAGAGAGAGTATTTACCTCTTTGAATTTTGTCGGTGGTGGTGGCCCTGTGTATTTGTGTCGGTGCAACCATGCAAGGAAAGACAAAAAACTAAAAGAACTGAGTTTCGCGTGTGTTGAGTTTTTCTGTGTTTCTTCTCTTTTTCTTGTGGTTGAGCAGTAGGCAGTTGGGAGTGAATGAGACAGAGAGAAGAAAAAAAATAAGATAAGATAAGTTTTAGTCAAGTGTGCCAAAATTTTTGTTTTTTAATGGTGTGTGGTCCAAAAGTTTTATTTTTAATGTTGGACCAAAAAATTTGTTTTTAATGTTGTGGTAAAAGTTTTATTTTTTTAATAGGTTTTGGTGGATTGTGAATTGTGATAGGTCAAATATTTAATTTTTTAATAAGTTTGGGTAGATAATAGTGGACTTAAATTTTTTTTGTTTTAAATGGGATTAATATTTTAATTTTTTTTTGGTAAATAATGTGGGTCTAATATTTTTATCTTGAATTTTGGGTGGGCACAAATAATATATTATATAAATATATAATATATATACTTAACTAAAAAAAAAAATTTTGAGGAGGAGCACGTGCCCACCCTGACCCTAGCCTCCCTCGGCCATTGGTTGACAGTGAATCTCATTCAATAATGGAACTTGCTATCAATCCAATAGATACAATGTATTAAGTCATTAAAAGGCAATCTCTTTGGGTCAGGTCATGAGGAATTTATCCCTTATGAATATCCTAATTCCGGCGTAGATGGTCTCTCTATGACCGGAACAGGGAGAGAATTAATCGAGGTAAGCGTAAGTTGATCCGAACATCCCTGACCATTGAATAAAAAAAAATTAGGTCAACAAATTAAGTTTAAATAGCATTACTCTTAAATATTAAACACTTAAACCTTGATCACTTATCCATTGCCACGTGCTGACTAGGTATTGGTTATCCTCTTAGCACATGGCAGGCAATTTATAAGATAGACCCTTAAGCATACACCTATTTTCTATATGAAACCTTAAAATTTTAATTCTAACAATCAAATGCTTAAAGTTCTAATTAGGTTGCATTCTAGTTTGTTTATCCAAATTCGTTAATTTCTATTTATCCATTTCTATCAAATATGTTATATCTCTCACTTCATCTATAGGCATCTCTTAAATTATCGACATGCCTCTTTTTTATTATTGATTAAAAAACTAACGAATATAAATGAATGACCTGAATTGAAACCCAAAAATTAAATCAAGAATAAGAGAGTAAATGGCTTTACATAGTTGCCTAACTATAGACAAATAATGTAAACTTGTAATAACCCGAGTTTAAGTAATAAAAAAAATATTATGAATTTTAATTAATTTTCGAAATTAGACAAAATAGAAAAATTACCAAACTTCCACAAACAAAATAAAAAAATTACCAAATTGCCATTGATGCTTCAAGGACCTTCTACACAAAGCAAGGTGGCTTATGGAGGCTTGTTGGCTTGCATAGAGGACACTCAGCTGCTTGGGAAAACCTGAGTAAGCTGCTTGAGGGGATAAAATGGAGAAGGATTCGGTGGGAAGAGAGAGAGAGAGGAGAAAGAGAAGTTAGAGAGAGAAAGGAGACTTTGAATTTTCGGATTTTTGCAGAGACAATTTCGAGCACTAAGAGGTATTCTCACAGCTTAATATGGATGGTAGGAACTCATATATGTATTTAGATTTTGATTTGGTTGAGTATTGATGCATGAATTTATGTTTTAAAATTTAATAGGTTTTTGGATTTTGAAACGGATTTGAGATTTGAGTATGATTTGGGTTAATTGTTTGGTATGACTGAGTTTGGGAGGTCTTGAGGAGTTGTTTGATAGTGGATTCGTGGGTTGCCGTGGTCTGTGGTGGTGTAATGGTTGTGTGAGGGTTTGAAGAAGTGAAAATGAAATTTTGATAAAAACTTGTTTAAACTTCGAAAGGGGGCTTGGGTCTAGCTAATTTGTGGTCAAGGAATCCATTTATGACTTCAGAATTAGATTTGGAGGTCGTTTGAGGGGTGAAACGAGCAGTTGCAGGTCTGGACATAAACTAAAAACCTTAAGGGTCGTTTGGTAACGTTTTCGTTTTCGTGTCTTCAAAACAATCAAAACAGAGACAATTTTTTGTCTCTGTTTGTGGTAAACAATGAAAACGAAAACATGTTTGGTAGTCATTTTTGTCTATAAAATTATGAGAATAAAAATAAAAAACATGTTTGATAACTACCTCAAGTTTTATCCTAAATATGCTTTATAATACCTCATTTTTTGTTTTCAAACAAATCAACACTTTATTTCATGAAATCAACACTTTATTTTAAGTCCATCTCTCTTCTTCTTCAATGCCTCTTCTTCTTCTGGAACACCCACAATCTTAAAACCCTCTGGAAATGACACATATTTCACGTATAAATCAGTATATGGAAGCTTAAAGCCACCATTATTGTCTCTAAAATTAGGTGAATTTGGTGAAACATCAAATCGGTAATGTATAATATTGAAGCTTGGTGGAGAGGAACAGTCAATAGGCTGAACAGATGGCGAAGGTTGCCTGCCAAATTCTTTAAGCACAACAATTTTTTTGAGCAAAACAACACACGTGCCCAAAACAGCAATTGGGTGGCCAAATTTGTCAATTTTTTTATCCAAAATTCTAAAAATATCTCCATCCCTTTCCCCTCTATCTCCCCCTTTTTTGCTGTGTTTCTATCTTTCTCCTCTCATCACCGACAAACAGTCTACCATCATTAGTCATCTTTCTTTCTCTCTCTCTCTCTCTCCAAAACCCACCACCAGACAGCACATCAAAACCTCTATTGCCAAACACCCCAATCAAAAACTACAAAAACAAAACCCTACCCTGAACATGGATAACAACCTATCACAAAATCTGTGTATGTTTTTATATAGGGGATGTATATATACACAGATTTACCCAAAATCAAACATATATATACACAGATTCATAGCCATACTCATACCCAAAATCAACAAATCTGTGCATATATGCGTAGATTTGGGTTTCACAGATAGCAAGCGAGAGAGAGAGAGAGAGAAGATGTTCATTCGGCTTCGTCTGAGAATCAATCTTCAAAGCACCATCTTCGTCGGAGGATCGATCTTCGTCGGAGAATCGATCTTTGTCTGAGACTTCGTCTGAGAGAGAGAGAGAGTGAAGATAAAAAAAAAAAGGAAATCGATTTTTATAGTAAACACAAAAAAGGCATTCTTTTTGTTGCTAATGAGATTCGAACTGGGGATCTCATTAAATGGCCGTGGAGAAAACACGCGTGTCTTCAAAAAAATTGTTTCCTAAAACATCTTTTGTTTTTTCCCATTTTTTTGTCTCCAATATAACGAAAACAAAACAAAACCACAAACAGTTGCCAAACATATTTTTGTTTTCATTTTTAACAAAAATTGAAAACAAAAACACAAAAACAGAGACAAAGACAGTTACCAAACAGGGCCTTATTTTTTGTTAACTTTGACCTCTTTATTTTATGGGTTTAATCTTAATTCAAAGATTGAAAATTATGGGGTTTGTTAGAGTGATGTGTGGTGAGTGTTTAGGTTCAAAAATTAGGGGAAAATGTGTATTGAGTAGGGAGAAATAAGGGTGATAAGTAGGGAGGTTAGGCTGGTAGAAGGAAACTAGGGTTTTTGGTCAAGGTGCCCAAGGAAGAAGATGAAGGACACCAGTGCATCCCGTCGGCCCGTGAGAGTGCGTCTGACCTCTTATTGACCTCTGGTTGGTCCCAAAAGTTTTGTAACGTCCGTGCGAAGGTCCCGGCAAAATTTCAAGTCGATCTGAAGGCCGGATCTATATGAGAAATAAAATGACTGTTTTGATCTCCGGGGTCAATTTGAACTAGTTTTGAGTGATTTTTAGAAAATAAATTTTATATTAATATTTAGGTAGATTAATTGAGTATGTGTATTAAATTTCATCGAAAAATAACACTGTTTAATTTTTGGCTATTTCAGATCAAAATACCGAGCGGGTAGGGTTTCTCAATTCCGAAACAGGTGATGCTTTTCAAACTTGTTTCTAAATTATTCCATATGTTATTTATGATAATTTAGCATGTTTTGAAATATATGATTGGGTGTTTTGAATATTGACATGAATTCGGACCCGGATCAGGATTTCTGAGTGCGGTTGCACTAATGTTTTGGAAATGATCGTATTACTCGTATTGTTTGCATTGATTGAAATTCTGGGATCCTTTTAAATGAAAATATAAGTGCACACGGGTCGAGTGGCAAAAGGGTTTACATTCCAGTTCGAGGTCGTATGGGGTACTCATTGAGTTTGTAAATGCCTGGGTGGCCCTGTTGGTCTTCGAACTTGGGTACTGAATTGGATCGTATTGACTTGGGAGCATATCTTCCTTGAGGTGAAAGTCCCCTAAATTATTGAATCGTATGGATCATATTGACCCTGAGTGGTCTATTAGGATGAATTGCCTACCAGTGTAGCACTGTATTTGAATTTCTAAACTTCTTTTACAGTTTTGTTTAACTGATACAGTTTCAAATGATATGATGTTTTTGCTGATATATATGTATCAAATGCTCGTTTGGATTCTTGCCCAATCATGTTAACCTATATTATTTTTAAACTCGTTTGATTGGAAATTGAATTACTCTACTGAGCTGTTGATGCTCACCCTACATTATTTCCCCTTTTTCAGATTAGCTGGTGACGAGGAATTATGCGTATATTTGAACTGTCGATGTTTTCTTTGTTTTCCGTAGTGAGGATTTTAAAATGTATTATGTTATACGGATTGGATTAAAAGAGTTTTATATCTGAGACGTGTAAGTTATAATAGTCTGAAAGTATCTATTTGAAATATATATGAAATTGGTATCAGAGTTATTCATTTGGAGACTATATCATTTAGTGATTTTGAAGATTATTAGCGCTTTTGAAATATTACGAAGTGAGTGAGGGTGTTACAAAACTTGTATATGCAATTTCTCCTCTATTTGGAGGATTGTTTGCTTGACAAATATTTTTGTCTTTTATCCAAATTATTGTCACTGAATCAGTAATTTTGTTCGATAGAAAAATTATCAATGAATGCATCATACTTATTTATCTACAAAATATTAGTAACCCAATCTACAAAAATTATCGATGATACCCTTTAATGATCCATCTTTTTTGTTGCTAACTTAGGTTCAACCAACCATTTTGCACCATTGTCTCGTGGAACTAAGATCCTTTTTCTTTCCCTTACACTATAAAAGTCAAGATTCGAATAGAAAAAATTAAAAAAAAAAGGAACACTAATACCTTCGTCTAAAAGCAAAAGTGGAATTGCAATGAAAATTCTATTTAATATTAAAAAAACCAGAAAAGGAAAAAAGGAAACGCCAAAAGAATTAGTATCTTATAGCATCCAATTGGGGTCAATTTAGTTTTTTTTTAAAAAGGGTAATTCTTTCAAAATTTCCAGGAAAGAGAAAGCTACTTTTGCAAAGCTATGAATTTTTCTCACTTTTTCTCTTTTATGGACATAAAGAAAAAATTATTAACTAAAACAAAGACGATGTCGTAAAGGTTACTGGTCTTTATCTCTGTTAAAGGCCCCAATGCTGTCTTTAGTCACGGAATCTATTTGATAGATACTGCCAAAGCTTCAAAACCTTAAAATCCTAAACATGCCCATGCAAATCACTAAAATTGCATTTTAGTGCCAAGTATTTTTTTTCTTTTTTCTTTTTTCTTTTTTGTACATATAAAGCGGTTTGAATAACCGTGGAGAACAACCATAAGCCACCCAAAATAAAAAACTAACCAAATGCAAAAAAGGTCAGTTATTGATGATGTTTATATAAATGCATTCTTATTTTTGTTTGCAAAATTTTTTTTAAAAAAATCTCTAATTCAAGTTTGTGATGGTTAGATTCCAATAAAGTAATATATCACCAGGGGCGAACACAAGGTTGAATTTTTAAATTTTTTGGGGTCTATTTGAAATTTTAAAAAAATATTTTTTTTTCAAACTTTGCCCCCTCAAAAAATTGTAAAAAAATTGGGTACATTTCATATTTTAAAAATCAAATGGGATTATTTCAAAATTTCAAATTTAGGCCTTTATAATTTTGATCGATTTATCTAAGTTCAAATCAATTATGTCATATTTCACGAATTGAAATTTTCATATACTAAACTCTAATTTGATTGTGATATAATCGGATTTACTACACTCATATATGTGAATATATAATGAAATTAAGTATTACTTTGTACAATCGAATCGAACTAAAATGTAATTTAATAAAATTTAACTCTAAATAACTCATTGTATCCTCGAATATTTAATATTTATCTTATTTGGATATAAACTATTTAAAAAAATCATTTCAATATTCAAAGATATTAAAAAATATTTTAAATTGAATTCGAATCTCTTAAAAATCGATCTGAATTTTATGTGGTTGTCATGTAAAAATTGATCCAAATTTACAAAAAAAAAAAATTGAAAATTATTATATGATTATTCTCCTCAAACTATTGATTGCTTCTCCTATAGAACAACCCGGACTTCGCCCATGTTCATCATTGTGTCAAGTTCTATTCTTAAACCTTAAGCAAAAAAATTACAACTTGTCTTAATCATTAAAGCATAAAGGGTGTTGATGTCATTTCATATAAGAGGTAGATTAGGACAGCAACCTTTGAAAACAGTTTAGTTTATTAATAAGGTTAGTTAAGTCACAGTCATAAAGATAATGTTGATAGTTCTCATTCTCCCGTAACGTGACCCAATCAGCCAAAGTTTGTAAAAAAACGAGCTTTATTTAGTTTCCTCCCTGGTACGAACTGTCTTGTTTGGACAACGTTTCGTAGGATATGGTGGAGCCTACCACGTGTGATGCTTTGTTGGGCCTGAGATAAAAATGATCAAGTTCTTTGAAAATTAATAAGGGCAATAATTTGAGGTTTTTTTTAGAGATCGGTCCTTCGTCCAAGAAAATTATAAAATATGGAGGGCTTGTTTGGTTTTGCACCCAAAAAATGTTTTTTGTTTTTAAAATTTCAAAAACATCAAAAACTTGCTCGTTTAATATTTTTGTTTTCAAAATTTTGAGAAAAAAATGAGATTTAGAGCACAAAAATAGAAAACAATGTTGGCTTGTTTTCGGATACATTTCTTAGAAATTTTGAAAACATGGAGACAAGCTAACTTGGAAATTTTAATAAGATTTAACCCTTTGAGTCCTTTTAGCAGCAAAAGTCTTCCTTCTTCTTTTTTTTCCTTCCTTTCTTTCTCTACTTTGCCCAACGTCTTCTTCATTATGCTTCAAATTTGCCTCTCTCTCTCTCTCCACTGTGTTTCAAATCTACCCCTCTCTGTGTTTTTCGCAACAACTACAGATTCAGATCTACACAGATATGTGTGGGTTTGTGTATGTGTGTGTCTGCGTGTGTGTGTATGTGGACTTGTCAAAATCCGACACAACTCGATTAATCAACACGAATTGACGCTAATTAAATAAATTTAGGTGAGACCTTAACGGGTTCGGATAATAAACGGATTAACCCGATAGACACGTTTAATAAACATGGTGTGTTTGGGTGAGACCTATCAATCCGCTTATCACCTGTTTAAAGAAAAATAATATAATAATAAATTAATAATTATTTTTAAAAAAATTAGTTACAATTAAAATATTATATACAAATATATGGTAAATTTAGTAAAAAAATCTTAATTCAAAAAAAAAATATTGAAATGGCATTTGAAACTTGACAGTGAACATGCACAATGAACATACAAAAATAAAAACGGCTGAGTAGATAAGGGTCCAATGACCATTAAGTACAGATTACTCACTTATCACTTACCCCTTTGTAGTGCTCAATGTGGGAACAAAATCACTAGGGACTGGATACCTCAACTGGGGTCTTCACCGTCGGAATGGAAGAGCTAGAGTTCATTCATCTACACAAGACCACTGAGAATTGGAAACTGAGATACCTTGGGATTTTGGAAAATCCCAAGGAATCGATTGGGGCACTAAGAATGATAGGGTTTTGATTTTCTTTTGTTTGAGGGTCTTTTTGGCGTTTTAGTTCATTCATCTCCACAAGACCACTAAGAATTGGAAACTGAGAGATCTTGGGATTTTGAAAAATCTGAAGGAATCGATTGGGGCACTAAGAATGACGGGGGTTTGATTTTCTTTTGTTTGAGGGTCTTTTTGGCATTTTAGTTCATTCATCTCCACAAGACCACTGAGAATTGGAAATTGAGAGATCTTGGGATTTTGGAAAATCCAAAGGAATTGATTGGGGCACTAAGAATGATGGGGTTTTGATTTTCTTTTGTTTGAGAGTCTTTTCGACGTCGTAGAAGAGGATTTCTGGGGATATACATATCGAAGATCAATGTGGGTATCAGAAAATACATGATCGAATATTGGAATGAGAATTGAGTATGTTTGATAGAAGTGAGAGAACAGAAAGAATTAGAAGCAGGAATTGGAGTTTTGTTTTTGTCCCACATCGATAAATGAGGGGTGATGGGGAGCGCTGACTTGCCTATAAAATACAGTGGTCTTTTCCCTGATTTTTTTATGTGAGATTTGACTAATTTTTTTTTTTTTTGAGATAAGCACAGTTGACAGTAAAAAAATTGGAATATTAAATTTTGTTGATATAATATTTTTAAAATTAAACGGGTTAAACGAGTTGACAGTAAAAAAATTGGAATATTAAAATTTGTTGATATAATATTTTTAAAATTAAACGGGTTAAACGAGTCGTGTCGTGCTACCTGTTTATTAAATGAGTCGTGTTCATTTTAAGATTTTTCACTCGTTTATTAAGCGTGTTGTGTATAAGTTTATATGTTTTTTACTCGTCATCTGTTTAACCCGACATGTTTGACACCCTTATGTGTATGCGTGTGTTTTGTGGAGGCAGAGAAAGGGAAAAGAAAGAGAGAGGTAGGAAGTGTGATTATTGTCCAAACAAATTTTATAATTTTTAAAACTATTTTAAAAAATAGATAACCGAACAAGTTTTGTAATTTAAAAATTTTTAAAAACACTTTCTTAAAACTCTTTTAAAAAATAGTTTTCGAATAATGTTTTTTGAGATCCAAACAAAACAGGCCCAGAGACTTTTGAAAGTTGGTACACAAAATTAGATTTAATTGTTAAAAAATGCATAGAAAAAAATATTTTATACAAAAAATCCACTTAAGATATAGAAAGACTTGAATATTCTTTATTGTAAATAAGTTTCCTAAAAAAGATTTTGGAAAAAAATTTCACACACACACATCTATATATATAGAATAGTTCTAATAAAACAAAAATCTAAAATTTAAGAAAATCAAAACTCTTAAAAAACATCTCTATTTTTTTAGGAATATGTTTCAAAGTTTTTTAAAACTTTTGAAATTTGATAACTAAAATTAAATAATTTTAATTGAGCAAGACTATGCTGACCAAATTGTTTACTAAATTTTGTATCCCAAATCAATATAGATGGTTAGATTAATGGGGTTTATTAACATCACTAAATATTCAATATATGAGATTTTAACATATTACTTAAAATACAAAATTTGGTAAACAAATTTGGACAATAGAGTTTGGAGGCTAATCACCCTTGTTTCTTTGGAGATGTACTCTAGACCAAGTCAAGTCACAATAGTCAACCGTTTGAAAGAGTAGTCGGCACAAATTTCAACACTTTGTAGCGAAAAAAAAAACAAAGAAGCGAAAATGACTTGATCCAAACATAATTAGACCTCTTGACTTGATCAATTCGAAAAAAATTTATCGAGTAGTTGAAGTGGTAACAAAGATGAGCAATAAAGTCAAACATCTTAAATTAGAATCTTGACAACCCCTTGAGGCAAGATTATGAGATATTTATCTCGGTGAGGATGACTTATTTCAAAACAGACCGAAAAAAGAACTAATCGAAGTGCACACAAGCAAGGGTGGGCACATGCCCCCCTTATTTTATTTTTTTTGCATCATATTAAGCATGTATTTTTTGAAATAAAATTTAGACATATTTAATTGTGTCCATCATAATATTGTGTTTTAGAGATATTAATTTGAAAAGACCCCTACATAAATGATTGTTAACTTTTGAATAATGTTATTGAAACTTAATTTAAAGACCTAATACATTCCGATATTAAATATAATAGTGAGTGTTAATATTTTATAAACAATACTATCTATCCAATGGTAACAAACCATCGGGTCTCCATTAATGAAATCTTAAATTAAGTGTAACTAATATAATTGTTAACTTTTATACATGTTTTAAACATGTTTGAATATGTTCTGAATATATTGATATTATTTTATAATTTTTTTAATTTGTAGGATTATTTCGTTATTATATAAAAATATGTGTCATTATATAGTAAACTATAGGTTCATATATGGAAGATTGTTATTGCGATTTTATATATAAAAGAAATATTGTAAATAAAATTAATTTGTACCTCTTTTAAATAATAAAAATATACCAGGATCAATTATAAATAATAAAATTAATTGCATTCTCGATAAGAAGTTTTAATTATAATTTTTTGTTAATGTTATGTATATCGATTTTTAATTTTTTATGTTTAAAAAGTATTAAATATAATTTTAATAAATATAAATTTATGAACTTTTACGATCTATTAAAAAAAAATTAAAACATGTTAGTGTGCCTATTCTAAAATTTTTTTTGGCTCCGTCCCTGCAAGCAAGCTAACTTAAACACCTTTGATTAAAAAAAAAAGTTTATCCAAACTTCCAATACGTGTTGAAATCAAATTCAATTCGTGTGTGTATGCTGTGCATGTTTAATAAAAAAAAAATTCAATTCATTTTAAAATTTTCAATTGTTCTCGGACTAAACTTTCCACTATTCATTTCATCGGATCCCAAACCATTGAGTATTGAGAACTTCGAAATAATTGACCGACCTAGATAGATGAAACGTAGAGGGTCTATCTCGCCTCAGTCAGCCACGCTTCAAGCACCATGCAACTGCGATCAACCCGATCCTCCATCGTAGAAATTGCATCTCTTTGTCCGGCTTCTACCTAGACCTTTTTTTTTTCTCTTTGTTAAAAAATGGTGGGACGAAGAAGAATGCCTAAAGACTAGTTGATAGATTTTTATTAATGGGATCACGAGGCCTTTGATTGTGGTCGTTATTCTTCTCTGAAACGAATTTTACTAAGTTAGCATAACAGTCAACCACCGTACTTCTTATATGGACTTGAAAATCCAAACATCTAACCTTAGAGTGAAAAATTCGACCGTTACTCTAGTGGACCACTTCACTCTAGGGTAGCATACATGTACCTTGTTCTATATAAAAGAAGTGTAAATTAATAAATTTATCTAATACCATAGTTTTTTTTAAAAGAATATAATATTATAATTAGCAAGTTAAATTTTTAACTTATAAAAGTACAATAACGGTCAAGCTTAATCAAATCTTTATCTACTTTGATCAAATAGTACAAAATTTATCCCAAATTTTTTTTTTGTCCAAAATTATCTACTTCTCTACATGATCCTCAAATGCTAGACAATTTAATCAATATAATCTCTAATTTCAAACAATTCCATCAATCCAACACATATCTATCGATTTTAATTTTAAATTACATAATTAAATTATTATTTAAATTATAAATATTACAAGATTAATTCATTTTTTGATATTATATAGTATTTTTAGACACAAGTTATTTCTAATAAGGTATAAATGACCAAATTTTTAGTCCTTCTATACTTTCTAAGGGGTTAGCCATGCTCTATCCCAACTTATATCACGGTGATCACCACAAAAGAGGATATTCGACATAAGCCTCAATATTATTAAAAAAAAAAGACCAAAATAAAATTATGAAGTTTTTATACCTCGTGTACAATTTTCATAGCAGCTATCACAATTCTTTTTCGGATAATTTACAATTTGCACCTTTAAGTATATGTAGTTTTAAATTTAGTTCTTCATGTTTGAAAAATACTATATAACGCAAATGAAAAAATTTAAATGCATAGCATCCTTTAGAAGAGTGTGAGATGAGTGAGTTTCATTGAAAAAATTGATGAGACCCACTCATTCAAGCAATAATATGCATTTAAATTATAATTTTTAAAATTTTATTTAAATTTTGTAGCATTTCTGTTAATGTTTTAATAGAATTTTGTGGGTGTTGTTATTGAGTTGAACACATGTATTTTTTTTTAAAAACTTTTTGTTTCTTATTTTTTAGTGATAAAATTAGTATATCATAAAAAAAATGAGAAATAGTATATAAGATGGAGGGAATAATGGTATTTTCATATTTTAACAATTGTTATCGGTCAATTTAATTTTTTTGAAACTTAGAGGGGTAAATTATAATATTTAAAATTATAGATAGCTAATTACAATAAGTTGCATGGTTTGAAGGGTAAATTTTAATTTACCCCAATCCCAATTGGTTATTAATTCTTATCTATTATTATCTCGACTACTTAACAATTAAAATTTTCTTAGGGACCAAATTGAAACTTGACCTATATTTAAGGGGTGTAAACTGTAAATTTCCCTTCCTTCTCCGAAAACCAAACACCACCAACCATATTATCCACAGAGATAGCAGAAAGCTCAACAGATCCCAAATCTCCTCCGTTCTCTCTCCTCTCCGGGCACACACACGCACGCACGCACGCACCGTCTTCAGATTCTAGAGAGAGAGAGAGAGAGAGAGAGAGAAAGAAAAAAACCACAGAAATGCATTCTCGCTTCACGTTCCTGGCTCGCTCTCTCAAATCCAACCACCATCTCCATTTTCAATCTCCTCCTCTTTCTCTCTCCTCCTTTCTCTCTCATCACCCCTTCTCTTCGTCAACCCCTTCCTCTACCCCCACCAACCCTAAATCCTCATACCCCCAAACCCTAGAGGATCTCCGACATAGGCTTGCCGCCGAATCGCCTTCTCTCTCCGACTTCGTTCGCCTCCAATCGGAAAACGAGTACTCCGTCGAGGTGGGAACCAAGAAGAAGCCCCTTCCCAAGCCCAAATGGATGAAGGAATCGATCCCCGGAGGCGGCAAGTACACACAAATCAAGAAGAAGTTGAGGGAATTGAATCTCCACACGGTGTGCGAAGAGGCTAAGTGCCCTAATTTGGGGGAGTGTTGGTCTGGTGGTGAGACTGGGACCGCCACGGCGACGATCATGATTCTCGGAGATACCTGTACTAGAGGCTGCAGGTAAACTTTATTTTATTTTGTTTATATATTTCAATTCCTTGCGTCTTGTATCTAATTTGGATGCATTCTTGATTTTTTTTCCTTCTTGTTCATAATCAATTGTTTATGATCAAGTATCAGTGGCGTTGCTGATTAGTTAAGTGACAGGTTCATAGCTATTTTCATTGAATTTTATTTTGATCGTAGTAGATTTGCATTGTCTATCCATAATGAATGCTGTTGATGAAAAAATTGTTCTGAGATTATGAGTTTTGTGAGAAAGAACTGATTTGATGAATGCATCTTGTTCAATTCTAAAATGCTTGAGTTGCCAAGCCTGCGAGCCTGGGTGCTGGTCAGAGAGCAGCCTCTTATGAAAATATTCTGACGTTGATGGGTCTCTCTGTCTTCCCCTCCCAGCCACCCAAATTAGTTGGACTACAATGCGTAATGGCCTGAAGAAGTGGACATTGATTTGCGTTCTTCTTCACAGAGTAGATGTGTTATAATTTATTGCACTTTGAGAGGTGATTTCATTTGCAAAGTTAATTTGCATTACACATGGTTGACTGTAGAGTATTTTCTTTTGTAGACATTATTAAATATATCTCAAACTTGGTTCATCCGAGAGTTATTAAGCAGGAAACAAATTCACTGACAAGAAAACGGGGTTTTTGGGGACTTGCAGCTCTTGACAAGTAAATAGGGGTTCGTCTTTTTCCTGAGGTCCATTAAGCAGTTTAGATTTTGGTTCCTTCTTCTTTTCTGGTATGAATAGTTTATTTAAGGCAAAAGCTGCACCGAGGCTCAGACTTCATTGAAGTGACTTTCATGTTGTAAATTATAGTTATCAAATCGCATATTAGAGAGTGTATCATTTTTAAAAAATAGTGTATCGTATCGTGTATTGTAAGATACAGTCGATTTTAATTTTTAAATAATTATATATTTATATATATACACCTTTGTAAAAAAGTCATAGACTCATAATAACATAGCATTTCATTGATATTCCACCAACTATTCAAGTTCTCAACATAGTTTAGTAATAGCAAAATGCAAAGACCTCTAATTCAAACTTCTAACATCAACTACTTGAAATATATTGTAAAAAGTCATAAACTCATAATAACATAGCATTTCATTAATATTCCACCAATTATTCAAGTTCTCAACATAGTTCAGTAATAGCAAAATGCAAATACCTCTAATTCAAACTTCTAACATCAACTTGAACAAACTTAATATTAATTAGGAATTTTGAATTCAATTGAACAACATTAATAGCAGATTTTATTTTATTTTTTTAAATCATAAGCATTGAAACGACGTTGTTTTACCGATTAGTGATTTAAAAATAAGTTATATGGTAAAACGATGTCTTTCAGCCCCAAAAAAAAAAAAACAGAATCGTCACGTATTTGATGTATCGTACGTATCGTATCGTGTATTTACGATACAATGCAAAAACTATACAGAGATACGATACATATCGTTTTTCAGGTGTATTGTGACGTATCGTACAATATATATCGCGTATCGTATGATATCATTAACTATGTTGTAGATAACAAGCAAATATTTTACCTCGAGCAAATATTTCAATTCAACGTAGGCAAACACTAATGAATTCACGATTAGATAAATTAAGTAGTGACAATGTTAAGCAAAGCAAGCAAATCATTAATAGATCAAAGAAAAAGAAGTTGGATGTCAGCGGCAAATTTATTGCTTAGTTAATCAATCTAATCAATTAAAGCAGTAAATCAATTAATTTAGTAAATTTTAAACAATCAAACAATCTGTGGAAGTTAAACAATTAAACATCCCCCCAAAAAAATCCCAAAACCAAACAATGATTGAAAAAGAGACATTGGATTGTCTCTTTCTGACATATAAATCAAAATAAACAGTATAAGGAGAAGGAGCTGGTGGTCAGGGAACTAGTTCGAATATAAAAAAAGCAATGGGAAAAAAAAATCAAAGAGAAGCAAAAGGAGAAAAAGAAGATGGAGAAGAAGGCTATAAGCTGATGAAGTAGAAGATAGAAGGAGACAATCAATGTGAGAAGAAGACGTGGCAAAAGAATACATAAAGGGAGAAGACTAACTGTATTATGGGCAGTCCTTTAGTGGGTTTGTCTTCTATCCATTTGGTGGTTTCTTCCTTCTCTCCCCTAGTCTTCAATTGTTCCCCATCAGTCCTTGAGCGGTCTAGGTTATTCTTGGACAATTTTTTCAGTTGGGCGTGCACATCAATAGATGTAGTATAAGTTGACGAATCTATGCCTCTGGAGCAAGTCTTTACAGTAGATCCAAAAAAAACAAAAAAAAAAATCCCAAAAATGGTTGAAGTCCCTTTTCTTCAGCTTGAGATGTGGTAGCCTCGGCTTGCCTTTCCTAGGCACGGGCTTAAGAACATGGGGTATTAGTGATCACCATCCAATAACCATAGTAATTGTGGTTAATGGTGAGTGGCACCCACCAGATAGTTGTATAATATTGGTTGCTTATATTATCTTTTGTATCAACAATAAGATATTACATTCGGGTAAAGAAATTTTGCAAAGATGAAACTTTTGAATGCTGAAACTGTTGTCATACCTTTTATTTTCTTTTTTTGTTGTTTTCTTTTCATTCAATTAGTTTCTCGCAATAAATTCTCTCTAGAATAGTATCTTATGATATAGAATATTTTTATTTTCATTTGAGATCACGGTATTTGTTTCACTTAAGCTTGGGTCTTGCTACCAAGTGTTCTATTGGCTTGGGTGGCATTCACATTTGGCTAATGCCTGCTTTGATTGAGATCTTTAGATATGATTATGTACTACAGTTCACGGAGGAATTTTGCCCTACGTCGGCTAGTCGAGCCTGGTGCACTAAGTAAAAATAACCTAAAAAATGAATGACAGCAAAAGCAAATTTACAAAACTCTTGTTCAGCTACCAAAGAATTTTTATCGAGGCTACTGCAATGAAATGAGCTTTTGTAGCAAGTATTGTACAAGGGGTGGAAAATACTTTGATTATCTTCGGTTCTTTTACGAATTTTTCATTGCTCAAACCCCTTCTCATAATTGCCCGACAATAGCACATGCACAAGGAAAAAATAACTCGCCATGAACGATAAGGGTTCGACTGTGGCATAGAGATCGGAGAAAACATTGGATTTGCAAACAATTAACTGAAGATCACATTCACTATAGCGGTTTCAGGCATTGTTCAAATTTACAGTATAAATCATCAAATCAAAGGGTATTGAGATGCATCGCTTGTGGCATTGTAGAGTTGTGTTAGGTGATCCACATGAAATGCTAGGCAGACTAAGAAGTTAGACATGACGAAAATTCAGGCCCTATAGCAACGTCTTGAATAATATTGGATGATATGTTGCGATTCGTTGAAGATTACTTGGATGAATCGGATGAGTTGACCGAGACGTCTTCAAGTAAACCACTCGTAGAATGAGAATCATGGTTGACGTAGTATGTGTATCATTAAGAACAGAAAGTGTTTCGGTGGATACAACTCGGTTGAGTTGTATTGGTATTGACCGAATCTTTGAACTATGAAACTTGTGGTGAGCGGTGGACTATTTGCAGAATCCATACCTATCTACTTAAATTTTACTTCTTATATGTAGATTATAGATTGATTAATGGCTGAAACGAGGTTTTTGCATGAGTGGTGTAGTTTTTCTAGAGAATCGACAAAGGCAATGATAAAAGTAGAATGTACATAATACCACTGAAAAGTAAAATCTCATAGTGTTGTAAAATTGATCCAATTTGAACCAAAAACTGAAATATTTACTCCCTAAAGCATACAATATGTATTTATATGTGCACATATATCTCAAAGAATTGAAAACTTAAGTAAATCAAGCATGTGGTCCAATTAAATAGAAACTCACCGTTTTAACTGATTTTGAACATTCTAATCTACGATGTAAATTTTTTCCCTTGTGTTCTTAATATGGAAATTTCATCTCCGCAGTGGTCATGACATTGCTGCTTCTTTTTTGGCCTGCTCTTCTTCTTGGCGTCACTGCTTCTCTCTTCTACGCATGCACACGTATACCATATTCTGAGCTTGATTTAAGTTGATAATTTTGAATCTGTGCTGTTGAAAATGAAGGCTACATGTACCAAGGTAGGGGTGTGATCACATGATGTTGTGTGTACCCTTGATCTTGAACTGCCAAAGCGGCTGTAGCTAAATGGATGGAGAAGTTAACTGGCCGGTTGTCATTTTTGGGATTCCTTCTAAGAATCTCAGGTTGGCACATCTACTTACCGAACTTCTCACATTTTTCCCCTGTCCATTTTCTTTAGCTGCACCTATCTATATATGCATGTACTTGTGCATATTGGGCTACATGTACTTGTGCATTTAAGAATGAGAAGGGAAGAAGAGGGAAATGGTCTAAGACTAGCCTTTTTTAGAGACCCTTCTCTTATATCAACTGGTTTGTATAAAAAGGGTCACCTTCCAGGCATGCTGCTTTGAATGCTCAGCAGTTTGCGTATATCAGTGACTACAATCCCATTAAGGATTACTGACTAAATGTATATTTATCCTCAGACATTGCTTTACAATGGGAATTTAAGAAGAGGGAGATGACATAGTATTTGGCCCAAGAGATCCTTATCTTGCATCAACTGCTTCATTGGTCAACTTCTGCGCATGCTGTTTTGGATCTCCAGTGGCTTGTAACTTGGTGGCTACCGTGCATATGCTCACATTACAGACAATTACTTAACACAAAAATTAAATCTATTGTTACCCTTCCAAGTTTAAATTGATGCATCACTAGTCACTTGGATATGTATGTTTTCTTTTTATGCAGTGGAAATGGCTGTTGTTAGTATTGATGCATCAACAATCCACATGGAGCCTACAATTTAGGTGGACTGAGAACCGGTTTTGTTTAATGCTATTGGTATACCTTTTGATTTTTTTGTTTTTAATGATCGTGATTTTAGTGCATTGTTGGACTCACTTGTCTTTGTCTTGTGGGTTTAACAGCTTGGCCTGAGGTATGGGGAGACGAAACCCTGTCATTGACATTGTAGAAAAATCAAAAGGTACCGATGTATTGACATCCTACATAGAGCCCGATATTTAGGTGGGTAGAAAATAGGTTTTGTCTGATGCTTTAGGTAAATTAGAACCTTTTTTTTTTGTGTCATGTAGGTTTAATAGCTGGGCCTGAGGTATGGGGAGAAGAAACCCTTTCATTGACGTTGTAGAAAATGTCAGGTTTGTTTTAGGAGGATGTGCTAAGCAACATTTGATTTGCTCACGCCTTAACGTAAGATTTTCATATTTTTAAATTTTGAGCTTTCACGAACAATGTGTAATGAAATTTGTTATTATGTGCTCCCATAATATATGGGTGCTGCAGTAATCATATATTTGTTACCTGATTGGATGCCAGAATATTAGTTTTCCTCATGTCTACGTTGGATCTGTTCAAATCATGATACATGTGTTATATATTTTGGATGGATATCAGCTGAGTGAAATCCAATGATTTCAAATTTCAGATTCTGTAATGTGAAGACCTCACGCACGCCACCTCCTCCTGACCCGAATGAACCATCAAACGTGGCCGAGGCAATTGCATCATGGGGTTTAGATTATGTGGTGATTACTAGTGTTGACCGTGATGATTTACCTGATCAAGGAAGTGGTCATTTTGCCGAGACAGTGCAGAAGTTGAAGACACTGAAGCCAGATATGCTCATAGAAGCCCTGGGTATAAATTGCCGCAGTCTTGTTGTATTTGAATAATATATGTACATGTGGATTTTGGAATTAAAGACCTCAGTCCCCATAAATAGACATAAAAAGAGGTCATCATTGTTGTGTGTTTCATCCCAAAATAAGGTATAGACAACACTGAAAATGCTCCTAAGTTATGTCCTTCCACCTTTGATGCATCTACTTGGCCCTATTCTAGACGTCAAAAGTTTATTGAACTGTTAGTACTCTTCAGGTGCACAGGTTCTTATCAGTTTGGGGTGTCTGAGAGTGGGTTGAAGCCTGGCTAATGGGATAAACTTGGCTGTGTGTGATCATGCACGGTGGGTTGTCTTAGTGCTTTACCTGACTGAGATGTAAAGGATGGTTCTAGTTTTTGGAAGGGTAGCCCATTACACCATAGAGTAAGTTCAGAGCCTGAAGGAAAGCTCAACGGCAAACATCTGAGCTGTATTTTGCAGTAGTGTGAGACATTATTTGGAATAGAGAATGCATTCCAAAGCTGAAATCTGTGGGGAGTAGCTTGTGCTAGGACCTGTGAAATGGGATTAAACTGTTTTAATGCGTTATAGAATTCTAGACTCCTGCAGGTATCTTGCTTCCTTTTTGCTAATGTTGCTTGCATTGTATTGATTTTTGCAGTTCCTGATTTTCGTGGAGACCCTGGCTGTGTAGAAAAAGTTGCAAAATCTGGATTAGATGTTCTTGCTCATAACATTGAAACGGTTGAGGAGCTTCAAGGCATAGTACGAGATCACCGTGCTAATTTTAAGCAATCCATGGATGTTTTAGTGATGGCCAAGGACTATGCTCCTGCTGGTACACTTACCAAGACGTCAATAATGTTAGGTTGCGGTGAAACACCTGACCAAATAGTGAGAACAATGGAGAAGGTTAGAGCAGCAGGTGTTGATGTGATGACATTTGGTCAGTACATGAGGCCGTCAAAGCGCCACATGCCAGTATCTGAATACATAACCCCAGAGGCTTTTGAAAAGTATCAAATTCTTGGCACAGAAATGGTTTGCTCCAATCCTTTAGTTTAAACAATTATGGATTTAGTACTTCGTTGTTCTTTTTTTAAATCTGGATTAAATGATCTCTGCATGCCATTTTGCTGACTTGTTAGGATTAGTATTTGATGTCTTGCTGAATGTTCTACTATAATTACTGGTGGAGTATTGATTGCCCTGACCAACACTTTTTTTTTTTGGTTTGGGGTGGGGGCCGGGGCGGAAGAACCATTTCTTGTATTTTCCTTATTTGCACTTTCACCTTATTTTCCAAGTATGAGAAAGGAAGATGAAGTAATATTTTTTTTTTCATTTCTCGAGTCTATATATTATTTTGTTTTAAAAAGTTTGTTGGATTTTCTTAAATTTAGATGTATACTATTGCATGCTCAATTCACTAGTACATATTCACCAATCGTTGTTGTTGAACTTTTAAATAACTCAACTCAACTCAACAAGTCCTTTATTTCAACTATTTGGGGTCGATTACATGAATCCATGACTCGCACAATTTTTTTTTATAATCGAATCCTAAGTAATTCCTTTTAAGTAGGAGAGATAATACACAAATCCTTTTTTTTTTCCTTCTGGTTTCTGTGCTTTGGTTTGAAATTTGAAGCTGGCTAGTTGATGTTTTACAATTAGCTTTGTTTCGCGCCAATTTGGCTACTAATTGATTTTATTGTCATTTGGTGTTGAAGTATTTCACTTCATATATATTTTTTCCTTTCTTGACCAAAATGGGCATTTTAAATGCCCCAAAAGTTAACACCATGTGAGTAAATATTCATGCATATTCAGGGCACATTATCATTAATCATTTCTTTTTGAAGCATGAAAGTGGTGACCAAGATGGCCACATAAATCAGAAGACCGTATTAAAATCTATATTGTATATTTTATCATTTAGCTTGGCTGTGTTTGTGGGCCATATGGTAGAAGTGTTGTTTCCAGTTGGTCTAAACTTTCGGTTGATTTATTGCTCTCTCTCTCATTTTTCAATTTTGAAGGTTTTATATAGAGATTGGATGTTTTCTGTTTTTGCTATTGCTGCCCTCTGTATATTTTCAATGTTTATTGTGCCTTTCTGTCATCCCTTGTATAGTCCAATAATTCGCTCCTTAGAAGAGTTTTTTGTTCATTTAATGTTCCATTTATTAATGAGACAAACAATATACAAGTGGATTCGGGCCTAACTCATTGCACTGCTTACTAAGAAAATGGACTCTCACTTACAAGGTTCCTTACCATAACTGTGATACCTATGCAAGCTACAGCCTACAGGAACCAAAACAACAGTTAGGCATTTCCTGGTTTAGTCTCTTCTTTTTTTTTGGAATGTATGTCATGGTTTTGTCTCAAACTCAAAGACTGGAATTCTATGGGTTAAGTTCACCCTCTAAAGGGTCTTTGTGGAATAAACTCATCATGTATAGTTCTAAACGATATTAAGCAATTATAGATGCAATGATTGGATGTGGAGATGAATGAAGAGACTTTTTGGTGGGAGCCTCGTATAACAAATTTGATGTCCTCTTTTTTTGCCTGGTCACAACATTCTATTCTTGATGATCTCATTTGCTTTTACATCAACAGTCTAGGCGCTGTTGTAGACTTTTATATCATCTCATGATGCACAAGTGATGCCAATAAAACTTCAATATGCCACATCCATCTGTGATATTTTTTTACTTCAAGCATGGAACACATCTAATCTAGTACAGTGTGTTCTTGACATTTTATTCATGAATCATGCCTGACCAGAGACTAAAATTACAGTAGAACAATCATCATTAGGTGGTCTTCGTACTGGCTGGTATGTTTATCGGAACAAATCCATTTTTTTCAACATGAATAATTTGGAAGCTTGCATAATTTTTGATGGACAGATCATTTCATTTTCCTTGGTTGCAACAGGGGATGTCTAGTGTGGCATGACTAATGTTATTGCTTGCTTGGATTGTGGCAGGGATTTCGGTATGTGGCATCTGGCCCCATGGTCCGGTCCTCATACAAGGCGGGTGAATTTTACATTAAATCCATGATAGAATCAGATCGTGCTGCATCTTCATGATGACGGGATTTATGTTGTGCCAAAACCCAATGCTTCCTTGAATTTGGAGAATGATTTCAATGAGCTTGAGTCCAGGGATGTTAGCTCCTCTCCAAGGAGAATTATAAGAGACGAGAAAAAGTTTATATACACGTTTGACAGGTAATTAACTCCTGAATTGTTTTCCGAGTTGCGTGGGCTTGAGCTTGTCTAATCAAACTTGTTATTGTTTAATAATCATTATACGTGTCAGCTGTACATGCAATTCAGTCTAATAATCAAATTCTCTTTGCTGCCTTTTTCCCTTTGTTTTGTTCTAGTTCTCACGATTCATCTGGTTAATAATATATCTGTACATCTTTAGATATTTCCGAGGGATAGTGCATTGTTGAAAACGTCATTTTCTGATTGATCATTGCTGAATAAGCAACTATTTGCAGTGTGAAAGAAGCAGAGAATGCTGTTATCTCCTTGATGGATGCTATTTGCGACCTATTTCTGTTCATATTGCTTTGGATCTTCTTAATGTGGATGAACTGTGATATCTTAAACCCATCTCTTATACCTACTGATCGTCTATTGCTGTTTATGCTTGGTTTGTGTGTTCAGTTGTTCGGAGGGAGGAGAGGGTTTTTTGTTTTTTTGGGTTGGGGGGGGGGGGGTTGGGGGTCATAGTCAAACAACCCATGTAACTCCTGACCACCGAGGATGCCACACAAGGGGAGAATGGCAGAGCCTAACTTTTGAAGTGGCTTGTGTAGAAATGGAAAGGACAAAGAGTAAACTACATATATAGTTCTCAAATTATGACCCTAGTGTTAATTAAGTTCTTAATTTTTTTTTTGTATAAATTGAGTTTTTGAATTTTTTAAGTGTGTCAATTGAACTTTTCTATTTACCTCTATTAGATTTTTTAACGGAAAGTGGTGAAGTCTTAAGTTAAATTTTCTAACGGTAAGTGGTGAAGTGTGTTATTCATGTAAACAAATGATTATAATAAATTACACACATGACCCTTAAATTATAATTTTTGCATCAATTTAGTCCTTCAATTTTGTGTCAATTGAACCCTAATTTTTTTTTTGTGTTGATTAAGTCCTTGAATTTTATAATTGTGTTAATTGATTTTTTTGGTCTTTTTGTGCCATATAGTCACATAAGTGGTATACTCTAATAAAGTCAAATAGAAGGGTTCAATTGACAAAAGAGTAACGTTACATGAATGTAAAAATTGAACTTAAAAAGTAAACTTGTTAATCACAACTAGAGATGACAAATGGGTGAGTTGAGTTGGTTATGAGTTGGGTTAAATTTGACTGGGTTAAAATAAATTCAACCCATTTTTCACTTATGTATGTCCCGTTTGGTAACGATTTAGTTTTTGAAAATCAGTTTATCAAACAATGACAAACGAAAAACATAAATGGTTATTAGTTTTTTTTTGTTTTCTCTAAATATCAAATAAAAATGAAAAAATGAAAAACTTAGGCCCTTTTTGGTAACGTTTAAATTTTTCGTTTTTCGTTTTTATTTTGATATTTAGAGAAAATAAGAAAAAAAAACTCGTTTGGTAGCTGTTTATGTTTTTCGTTTCGGTCATCGTTTGATAAACGAGGAGCGATTTTAAAAAACCAAAAAAAGTCGTTTTTAGTTTCTGTTTTTCGTTTTTCAAAAACGAAAAACGAAAGCATTACCAAACGGGGCCTTAAAAGTTACCAAACGAGGCCGTAGTAAATGAGTTATAATGGGTTGAGTTAAACCGACTAATCCATAAAATAATTAAAATTTTTAATAGATACATTAATACACCAAAAAAAACACACACATTAGTGGTACACTAAAATACAAATATACACACTAATACACCAAAACACACAAATTAATACATTAAAAATATATAAATTGATACACTAAAATACACAAAAAATACACATACATATACTAACACAAAAACTAAAACATATTTAATAAAAAA
>CM042197.1:9597818-9628545 GCA_023539305.1 Ilex asprella
GTGGGTCATGGGTTAATCCGTGGATCATTTATCAATCCATAGATCATAGGTTGACCCGTGGGTCATGAATGATGTATTAGTGTGTTTTTAGTGTATTAGTGTATGTGTGTATTTTTTGGTGTAATAATGTATATATATTTTTTGGTATATTATTATATTTATTTAATTTTATTACTTGTATTATTTAATACAAGGATAAATACTCAACCCAATTGGTACTCATTTATAATCCATATTAACCCGTTTAATTAAAATAAATCATATTACCTAACCCATTTAGAACCCATATTAATTAATATAGGTACATAACCCATTTTTATTTATTGGCGGATTAATAGGTAATGAATTAATATTGCCACCTATAATCACAACTATTAAATAGATAGTAGATCCCAATAAATGCTGTGATCTACAGTGAAATAAATAAATGTAATTATCAAGTCTCTTTTTTAAATCTAATTTTTAAATTCATGTAACATTACTCCAAAACAAAATTAAAGAGTTCAAGAATTTAATTGACACAAAACAAAGTTCATGAATTTAATTAACGTAAAGATTATAATTTGATGGTCATATGTATAATTTATTCAAATGAAAATGTGAAAAACTCGATAGGTAAATACAACTAGGAAGCTGCTCCAAACTTTGTTATCATGGAAATGTAACATTTTATGTTGCTGCTACAACTTCAAAATTATGGCCTGCATCATGCTGCAATGACAAAATCAAAATACAATAAACATGTCCATGTCTCTTTTTTTTCCCTGGTCTCCTAAGGAATCAGGCTTAGCTTTAATGAAAAATGGACTCTAACCAGTCTGATGTTAATTCATAAGTAACAAAGGTTACAGCACCAGCAGGTGCAGCTTTGACAACAGATGGAACAATGCCCTTATAGAGGCCAGCCCAACCCTCAACCTGTGGAATTCGACGAAGAGCATCAAACATATTTTTGTAAGTGCGATGTTCAATTCGCGCTCCATACCTCGGATGCCTTTGTAGTCCTTCGATCTGCAATATAATTTCAAACATGTATAAAAGTTGGAAGGGTGAAGAACAATATTCATAGACCATAGAATCGTTTTCTTTCACTCATTTCTTCAGTCACTTGTACATTTACGTGCCCAGGAAGAGTGAAAGAGACTGGTTTTTGCCTTATTTACAGTGCAGATTGGAGCTAGTCCAGCATAAGCAACTTGGCCAAATATTTATTTGTCCTCAGCCATACTAGTGAAACAAATTAATCAACTCGTGGTCTTAATTGTGTTCCCAAGTATAGTTTCAACTTGAGAAAATTTCATCCACACTCCCTCTAATTATGTTTAAATTCAATGACACCCATTTCCGATTCTAAAACTTCAATCTACCTCTTCCTGGTTTATACTTTCAAATTAAAGACATCCTTTTAACGGTAATTTTTAACTCTATCAGTACAAAAAGTAACAGTTTGACTATAAATTTTTTAAAAATGTCAAGATTACCCTTCCTTATATAAATATACTAAAATATACTTAACCCTTTTTCCACTATATATACCATACCCTTTGTCGCTGCTAAAGGTAAAAAATGATCTTGTGTTGCTGCAAGACATAAGAAACTAACGTTAGCCATTCTTCTTCAACTCGTTCTCCATGGTGATCGATCACTAACTAAGTTCGTAAAAAAATATTTTTTTTTTTCAGATTTGTAAATGTTTTTCATGCAGGTTTTTCAAAATTTTTTCGTACAGGTATTTTTAATTTTTTTTTCATGCAGATATTTTTAATTTTTTCATTCAAATTGTTTTTTTTTTTAATTTTGTTCATGCCCAATTTTTTTTTAATTTTTTTCTTCCATTTTTTTATGTTAATATGTTGTGATGTATTATTGTAGGATTGATGTCTTCTTCATTTGTTGGTAGAGACAGAGACAGAGACAGAGACAGAGACAGAGGAGTGCATTGAAATTTAAATTGATGATATTAATTTGATAAAATTAAATATTAAATTAATGAACTTAAAGATTAATATAATAAAACTAAAAGGAAGTGTATTGAAATTTTAAAATCAGGATGATATATTGTTAAAGATAAATCTATTTATCGGGGGTGTCGTTGAAGTTATGTCTATTTACAAGGAGTCAGAATAAAATTTATCTTATAAAATATTTAGGGGTATTTTTGTAAATTATCAATTGTCGTTAACGCCATAACCCGACAAACACTGAGAGAGGGTGGTAGTGAAGTTTCAGAATCGGGAGAAGGTGTCATTGAATTTAGACCTAATTAGAGGTGTATAAATGAAATTTTCCCTTTCAGCTTTGGCCATGATGCATGTTTAGTCAAAGGAAAAAAGCATTTTGTACCAATTGCTGAAAACTTGACGCTTGGTGATAACTAATTCACCATTTCGATGTTTGAATCTCCCCCCTCCCTACCCAACAAAATAAACAAAAAGAAAAATCTTCATGTACTTGGTCGATATATAAAGTGCAGGTACAGATATCACTTAATTTAAGAAGGCTGGGCTCAGGAAACCAACCTGGAACCTCTTCTTGACCACATCAAGGGGGTGACAGACAGCTTTGGCACATGTGCCAGATGCTAAGCCGCAGAGAAAGAGCTGGAAGCTCGAAAGGACATCAGCTGAGGGGTTTGCATCAGAAGATCTGAACCTGTTCCAGTCCTTAAAAAGACACAGCAAACCCATCAGCCTCAAACAAAACCCTAAATAATAAACTTTGCAAAAGAAAAAAAAAAAACAGGGAAGAAAAAGCAGTATGCACATTTGGTCGATAAACCACACATATATAGACAAGGTGTCCATGATTCCTATTCTTTCTGAGGCTTTACGAGTCAGGACTAGTCCCAAAGATCGCTTGAAGATCCCTACTAGAAGCAGTCGAATGCATTAGTACAGACTTCAGGGATCCATATTGCCAAACAGCAGAAGCATAAGCAGCTATATTGGACATATTTGTATATGGGACGATCCCAAACGTGTATGTCTCACCTTGACTTTAAATTGCAAATGATGCATAAATAAAAAAATTAGAAGCCTTGTTGCAGGTAACTGTCACCAACAACAATAAAGTTCCATTGCAGCATGACATCAAAAGGGTCCATAAATTCGGTTTAGGGTAGGTAAATCCTTTGGATAAGCATTTGGGGTAATCGTGGAAGTGAAAAATGGTTTGGGGGGATGAAACCCTTATGATTGTATGAGTCACTTAGCAAGTACTGTATAATCCTAGGGAAAATTTTAAACCTTGAAGGGAAATCAGTCTCTGGTGATCCCTCTTTAGGTCAATCTTAATTTCATTCAAGCAACCTGATCTATCAGATAGAAAGTTCACGAAGACTACACAGCCATCTCAGTTTATCAGTGTGGTACCCACGCAAAAATTTTATTTCCTTACTCGGAAACAAAACCAATCTTGTCAAAAGTGAAGGAAGTATACATGGTAGAAGTCCTAAAAATTCACACATACAGATTGTAAAGTAGACTTAAAATCTATAGACTGAAACCTACCATGGTCCAGCGCTTGAATGTATCATAGGTTCCAAACTGCATCCCAGCATAAGGAACAATCTCAACCAAAGTAGTTGACAATCCAGCATACAACCCTTGAAAGCCACGAGTTCTGATTATATCGACAAATGCAGACCTCATGTTCAAATACACCTGAATATAGGTACAGCATCTTCGCTAATTATACAATCATCATTTATAAGCATGGGGATTGGCTTTTGATTGTAATATTACTGCTACATTTCAGATTTTAATGGCAAAGAATTGAGAGTCCAAAATAATAAGGGTTCAAAATATGTACGAGCAGAAGTGCTCAAGTATCTAAAGTGATTGGGGTCTTCAATTTAAAGCTACTTATCTATTTGTGTCAGCTTTTTCTCGGAAACAAAAATACAATCATAAACTGATAGTTGATTGCATGTCTTAAACCCAATACCTTTGGCTCACCCTGGGAAGCCAAAATGGTTCTCAGGAGATCAAATGGATATGATCCAACAGTAGCTGCAGCTCCGGCTAATCCTCCGCTGATATAAGACAGGTAAGGACTTATACGAATGTGATGTTCTGCATCACAGGAAAACAATCAGCAGGCCATGACACGTGAGAAACCAAATATCCTCAATGCAGTTGCATTTTCCTTGCACTGAGTAATATATAAAGTATTATGCTATTAGCATCTCTAGCAGGACACGTGAAGTTCAGTACAAATCTCATATAGAGAACAGCAGGGAGTAATATTTAAGGGGCTCAGGTACAAAACTTCTGGGTATTCATATGAAAATAAGCAGATGAGATAGCAATTTAAACAGCTGGAGAGAGATGGCCCCAAGGCCCCAATGTGGGTCGACCACTACAGATCAGTGATATGGCCAAAAATGCTCCGCTCCCACTAAAATTCATTTAGGGAAAAGTTAATACAGAATTTCTTCGATGCATTAAACATGAGTCTTAACCATCAAATATGGCACCCTCAACCTTCAATGCACAAAGGCAATACCCATGAACACCAAACATCTTTCTCAAGCATTGCATTAACAACCATGAGGTTGTGGTTTGAATTTGAGAACAGTTTAGCAAATAATGTCAAAACCCATTCCATTCCTCTCCACATTCTCGATTAACTGACCCCAAATTGGGTAATGATCCTCTGCATTTTGTAGATCTGAAGTGGGATATAGAACAAACCTTTTTTGGAAGAACCAGATGCAAATGTCTTCAATTTATGCAACACTGTGAATTGTATGGAAGTGTATGGCATAACCATAAGAAGAGCTGGGACATTACCACGCCAGAAACCCTAGCAGAGCAATAAAGTAAATAATTGCTGAGACATTATGTTATCTGTTTGGTTAATTAGTAACTAAAATAGTAACCAGCATAACACATTGTGAACAGAAAACATTATTGTTGCACTACATATAAATTGATCATTACCCGGAAACCTTCCTCTCTAAAGATGTCTTTGGTTGCTTGCAACATCCCAGTATATTTCGATTTTACATTTACATCTTTGTGTAGCAAGGCCCATGATGAAGTGGGTTCCAGCTGAACCTGTCATTAGGCATCAGTATCAGATTTTTTGGGTCTACCATGTAGCATGCAAGAACATGATGTGTGCTCACTCATTAGCCACAGCCCCAAAAATCGACCCACACACACACACAGATGATAATCAAATAGAATAATGAGGTTGGTAAAAGTAGAATCCCATGTTTGGTCATTTCAAAAAAAGCCAAATATTCAATATTTGATAGTAATACACTTGGATATTTTGGAATCATTTTTTTTTGGTTGGCTAACAAAGGATAGCCCTGGCCATTTGCCCTTGGATTTGTGATTATGATACATATGTTGGACGTACGCAACACTTCAAAGCCACACAAATTGGGCTAGTCAGTACACTCAACTTGAGATAGTAATCAATGGGAATTAGCAATTTGAGCAAACCTTTAGGTAAACTTTTGAGGATGAAAATTTTAAATCAATTCAATGTTTCTATTCTGGGATCTTGGTGTTAAGAAGGAATGTAAAACTTTTGAGGGTGAAAATTTTAAATCAATTCAATGTTTCTATTCTGGGATCTTGGTGTTAAGAAGGAATGTAAATGGGTGTGCTGAGATACGCATGTAAGAAAAAAAAAAGAAGATACGCATCTGTGCTGTGAAAGTATGAAGATATCAGACAACCACCATTTTGGCTTTTCCTTAAATAACATTCACAACCAAAAGGCCTTTACCATAGTAAAAGTGCTTACATAAATAATGAAGCCGAAGTATTTAATCCAAAATTCTAAAATTCGCGAGAAGGCCATAGAATATCCTAGAAATTACCCTAAACCACAAGATAGAAGACTGAGAAACCATGACAATTTTATTGGCATTACTTACAATTCCTGTGGGTACAATATATTTACAACTTGTGGGCATTGAAAAACTTAATTTCAATTTTTTTTTAATTTCAAATAAGAGACACTTGATGTGTGCTCTAAACACGACTGAGCAGATGAAATAGAATAGAACATAGCTTCGGTGTTGGGTTAATGTTTCATCAATGCACGACCAAATCTAAGAGCTCCAAAATATAAACAAGATAAATGAAGTTTGTTGGACTACTAATTGCTTCAAACGCTTAAAACTATTAGAGAATGAAGCTAAGCTAACAATGAATGTTAAACTATTAAGTATTAACACCGACTCATATGGAACCCCTGCATACACATGGAGAATAAATACGACAATGCGCCTCAATATGCACGCATAATGCTGAACCTAGGTGCAGCACCATGCACAATGACAATGGGAGAACATATGCAAATAGTGGGACTTGAACCCAATGCCTAATGCCTAAAGCAACCAAACCTCTGATCCTATGTAAGACTATCACTTACTCAAAAAGCTTAAGATGCTAGAAAACGGGATTGACAATGTATATCAAGATCTCAATCAAATGTGAAGCCACATTAGGACTAAGGGGACCATGACGCTTTTAAGTTCTAGAAATTGCATTTTGACCCTTTAACCTTTGTCGAATTTTGAAGAATTATGAAGCTACCCCAGATTGAAATATTGATTTTCTCATTGCAGTCTATCTTAACACTTTATGGATTGGTGGGGCCAAAGTTTTGTGTTTCTGGCTTTGCCCTACAATCTCAACAAGGAGCATATATGTTTGATTTGGGCAAGAACTGAAAAGTGAGAGTAGTGACTACATTTGAGCAACAAAAGGAAGCAAAACTTGACCTGGAATCTGATCTTAATGACATCTAATGGCGACGTTACTGTACGAGACACACCGCCGGAGATCGCCCCTGCCGTAGCATTTATCAATGCTCGTTTCAGCTTCCCGGGTTCTTCCATCATCCCCAAACCAGCTTAGATTATCTATGTGATACAGACCCACATACCCAAATCAAGATCAACCCCTCCATAAAAAAATATAACATCACTTCACATTCCAAAACAATCAATCTCAACAAATCAATATCTAAAAACAACTAGTACACACGTGAAAGCAGGTATGAATATATATATATGTATGTATGCATAGGAAAGTAGAGAGGGATTTTTGGGTCAAATGCGTACAGTTCGTTTGGAAGGATTGATTGCGGGACAAAAAAAAAAAAAGGGGGAAGTGGGAAAAATATAATTTTTTATTCTTCCTGATTAGATGCTTATAATTAGAGAGAAGAGAATCACCTGTAGAGCAAAAGTTGGGCATTGTTATTCGAAAGGAGTTGAATGGAACGTAGCTCAAAGAAGGGGAATAAAGAGAACGATGGAAGGAAAGTGGAAGAACTGCATAAATTCCACTCAAAATTTTGATTCCCTACCTAACTAATTGTTCTCTACTTCCTTTTCGTTTGTGGCTCAACTATGAATGCTCGTTCTTTGTAACATTTGACCAACACACCATAAGGGAACCAAGTTCCTCGTACTTTGAGTGGGCAAGAGGATGGTCTTCTTTTCTCCTTTTTTTTTTTTCGAACTTACAATTAGGTTAATATTATTTTATGTAGATTAATTATAAAATATTCCCTTTTTAGGATTAAGTTTATATCAAGTTGCAATCCACTTCCTGTTTGAATTTTAAGAAGGGTTAATTATATTGTAGATCTCAAAGTATTGAATTTATAATATTTTAATTGTATTATTTTGATCCTTAAACAATTATTTACAGACAACTAATCAAAATTGAGGAGCTAAACAAACATATAAATCAATGTTGAGGATTCCCAATGAAGTTGTGTAACTCTTCAATTTTGATTGGCTGTGTGTAAAGAATATATTCTCAAATGTTTATATGTGATCCCTTATAACATCTAAATTGTTAATGATTTTTGATCATAAATTTGTCATGTGATACCTAAATATGGATAAAAAATAATTTGGGTAGCTCTTGACAAAAAATGTGTAATATGAGTAATTCTTGACCAAAATTTGGATAACTTATGATCAAAATTATATAATTTGGGTAGTTCTTTGACCAAAATTTGGGTACAAATTTGGTCAAGATTTATCCAAATTATTATTTTTTATCTATATTTAGATATTAGATGACAACTTTATAATAAAAAATCATTAACAATCTGAATATTGTTTGCTTAAAGGATTGCATAGAAATATATTTAATACTTTATGAGTGTATTTGGGTAGTGGGATAAGGTGGATTAACACCAATAAGGTTGGGTTAACAATTCAGTGCGGTCTACAAATTCCTTCTTTGGAAAGACGAAAGTGAGATGGGATATAAATCCCAGATCAAAACTCGACCTGAATGCTATAGTCATTTTTAACCCTCCTAGATGAGTTAAAATTAACCCACATCCCCCCTGGGTTAAGTCCCAACCAATAGGATAAGGTAGGTTATTACTTGTTTACCCCTAACCACACTTTCGTTTCTTGTTCAAGATGTGAGACCATAATCTCTGATACCCCTCTCGTTTCTCGTTCAAGGCTTGTGCTTGAGATAGATGTTCTTTGTGTGAAGGCGACGAAGAACTCTGCGAAGAAGACAAATGGCATAGTTGGAGATAAGCGTTTCTTTGTGTGTGTGTATGTGTGTGGACCGATCGAAAACCCATTACCCAAAGATCTGGTTCACTGTGGAGATCCAGATCTGCTTAAATCTGACCATCGATGAATACACTATGACTCAAAGGCCTGAGCAATGGGGGTATCAACTCTACAAAAACCTCTTATCCCGAGTCTCCTACAACTCTTCGCTCTTTCTTTATTCCCGCAACTCTACAAAAACTCTTGTCCGAAATTTGATATTTGAATTTGTGGGTTTAATTCTGTTGTGTGTGGCATTAAGTGCAAAATTTGTTCTTGTACCTTTTGTTTTATAATTGGTTGTTAGTAAAAATGGTTGATCTAATTTCCCATTGGCAAAGAGTTTAAATTGTTGGGAACCATCTGGGAATTTGTCTCAGTTTCCTATTGACAATCATCAGGAAATTGGAAGTTTATTGTGCAATTGTTGCTCATTTTTCTTGCAATCATTGGATAGTTCAAAGTAAAATTATTGTTCAGACTGCCAAATATTTAATGGTTTCCTTTTCATTCTTTTGCCATGTTCTTAATTTGTGCTCAAGGTTGTAGCTTACATTATATGACCATTAATAACCTGGAGCAGGATGTGCCTCATGGTGAATAAGTTAAGACTTTGAGCTTGATTCAGTTTGGAAGTGTGAGTGGGAATGTAGCTTAGGTTATTATGTCAATTCCAACTCCAATGATTTTTAGGGAAGTTGAAACTTTACTAGCTGGTTCTTTTAAAATGAAAAATGTGTAAGATCTTTTGTTAGGATACACGGAGAATTATTTGTCATATGAAGATATTTTAACAAGATGTGAGGATACAAAGTTATATATGTTTGTCATATTCTCTTTTTCTGAGAATTTGGTATGTGCTTAGGTTGCAGGCAAAAGGAGTGAGATCTATGTCTCTTGAGAATGGTCCGGGTAAGGAGTAGAATGGTGTGGTAGGGTGGAGTTGAGAGCACTATGGATTACTTGGATTCCTCCAGTTAATGGTTGGTTGAAGTTAAATGTGGATAGGGAAGCTAAGGGTAACCCTGGGAGGGCAAGGGTGGTGTGGTGGTAAGAAATCAGTAGGGATAGTTGGTCCTTGCAACTTCTTTCTTTTATGGGGAATGTTCAAATGTGGAGGTAAAGTTCAGGGTTTTGAGAGATGGCTTGGTCTTGATTGAGAAGTATATTTTGTTAGGTTATCAGTTTCAGATTGAAGTTGATTCTGAGATCATGGTGCACATGGTCTTGAAAGGGCATCAAAGGTCATGAAAATTTTGGAAAATTCTAGGGCAGATTGATGAGATTTTGGGAAGGTTGTAGTTCAATTTGGTTCATGTGTATAGGTAGGCAAACTGCTTGGCTGATTTTTTTACAAACTGGGCTATCAAGTAGATTTGGTCTGTTGATTTTTTCCTTAGACTTGGTCATTCCATTGCAAGCAAAGCTACTGATATTACAGGATCAACAAGGGGTTAAGTCGTCTAGGAAGAAGATTGTAATTCTTTGATTCTTAGTATTTTTCCATGACTAATAAATGGAGTTTGTTTCTTGTAATTTTTTTTGGGAAATGAAATAAAGTATTGATTTGTTTGAAAAAAAAAAATATTATGCTATTATGTATTAATGTATGTTAACAGAAGGTTTTGTAGTCAAGCATTTATTGCTGCATTGGTTTTTTTTTTTTTCCAGTCAAGTGTTGGAGACTGCTTTTATATTTTCATTGTTTTTGTTGCTTTATCATATTGTTTTAAGGCAATGTTGTTTGTCTTTCTCTCATTGTAATCAGTTTTTAAGAAATGAAATAAAAATACCAAATAAATAAATAGATATATATTTAACTTTCCTAGCAAATAAAAATTATTATTTTATTTTTATATGTTTTTATGTATATGTAGAAAATGTATAATTTTATTAAGATAATCCACCAATCCAAACATATAATATGATTTGTTTGGATTAGAATGAATAGAGTCATGGGTAGAATAGTAAACTATTATAAAATTATTTGTGTATGACCCACTGAATTACACATTTATTTTTCAAACAAAGGTTGTGATTGAATATATTTCAAGGTTATGGTTTTAAAGTGGATGAGTGAGTTTGACTTGGATGAGTTAGGATATAAAAAAAGAATTCGACCCCATTATCCAAACACACTCTATGGACTAAAATGATACAATTGAAATATTATGGACTAAAATGATACAAATTCCATAATTTGAGGACCTCCAGTGCAATTAACAAATTATTCTTTAAAGTTTGTATTTTTTTTCAATTAACTCAATTGTTAGTTTCGACAATGAAAAATAATAAAAATTAAGTCATATGATCTCAAATTTATTGAAAAGAGATAATTACACTAAATTCGATTTTTTTTACGTAAAAAACTATCCATTCTTCTTCTCAAGAAAAAATAATGTAAATGATGATCTTGTTTCTTCATAGAATTTGAGATTATGTGATTTACAAATAAATATTTGTTTTTTGTCATTTTTTACTGTCAAAATTAACGGCTTGACTTAATTTGTAAATATTTAAACTTTGAGGGAATAAATTGTTAAAAACTAAAACTAGAGGGAGTTGTTTGAATGTGACCAAAACTTGAACGATACATTTTATAATTAACCCTATTTATATTTGGGTTGTGTAAATAATCCTCGGGCTTTAAAAATTTGTCATTTTTAACTTTTGTTTTTAACAATGTTATTTTTATAACTGAGCCAATGAAAAATATGTCTTGTTTTTGGAAGGATTCGACTTGTGTACCTTATGATACCAAAGTTTATAAATTTTATGGGTTGAGATATATTTGAGAATTTGTTTATAATAATTAAAAACAATTCTAAAATATTAAAATTGATCTTAAAAAATTTATAACGTATTACATCATGTTATAACTTTTTGTGTTGAATTTTTTTTTTGAGACTTAAATTACAATTTTTGAATAATTGAGAGGATCGATCACAAAACTCCAAAAAGTTATGACCTCTAACAATTATACACAAAAAATCTAAAAATTTTATAAATAAGGGTATAATACCAAAACTTCTACTTCTTTGAATTTCTGCCACTCAAAACTATTTTAAGGGATAAAATTGTTAATTCCGATCTATTTTAATAATTAGTATTTTATTTTGAATTTCAGTGGTATTCTTCTTCTAGAAAGTATAATAGTGTTTTTAAAGGTGTCAATTATAAATAGTGAGATGCAGAAAAATAATGATGGAAGATAAAAGTGTATCGGAGGGAATCGTCCAGGGGTGGGCTTAAAATGTATTACCAAAACACAACAGTTTTAAAACATAAATACCAAAGTACAACAATTTTGAACTTAATTACCAATCTATAACACTTTTTAAAAATGAAATCAACAAATCTGACTTCATTAGAAAGCAGAATCAACAAATACAAATTCATCTAAAAGCGGAATTAAAAATTATGAATTCATCGTTAAATCAGATATGTACAATCCGCTTTCACATAAAGTCATAATCATCACATCTGCTTTTAAAACAAAAACGTGTTTTCTAGTGTCCATTGAAAGCGGATTCAACACATTCACTTTTATTAAAAAGCAGACTCAATACATCCGTTTTTTAATGAAAGCGTTGTCTTCAAATTCGACTTCTAGTGCAAACGTATTTAACACATCCATTTTCAAATGTCTGCCCATACATCCCCTCCCAATCCCAAAACAAATATTAAAAAAATAATAATTACCCCCACTTGGGACTATTTCTATATAAGATGATAACAATAAAAAAGATTAAAACCCAAGTAAGACTATTTCTACGTAGCCCCACAAATGAAAATTTTATTCCCACCTCCTATTAAACAAAAATAATAAAAATATTTAGCTCACTGTTTTTAATTTCCAAAAAGAGTACCCATCGTACTCCTCCACTCCCCACCAGACGCAACCAAAACAAAACCTTAAATCCTAAACAATAAAAAACCCTAGCCAGTGAAACTATTATTTTCCAAAAAGAGAATACCAATCGTACCCCCAAACTCAAGCAACAAATCCTAAACCCGGGGGAAAGAGATTTTATTTCTTTAACGATAAAAACATTCAAAGTGAAGAGACTTTATGTCTTTTGCTGAAATAGAACTATAAGATTTTATTTTAAACGACATAATACCGACATATTAGTCATAATATTTCTAATGATGATCATATTTTCAACAATATAGTGGTGTGCCTTGTAAGCAAAGAGTAGTAGGGAGAAATTTTTCATAATGATCATCATCAATTGATTCTTCAAAATCAGAAAGTTCATTGTCAAAAGCCAAGGATGGATCAGACAATATTGCATTAATAACCTCTTTAGAGTGTGAATGTTCAATCTTTGCCTTTGTAATAAGGTGGAATCGATTTAGACGTCGTTCCATCTGATCATTCTCAAGAGCCAATGTTGTAATGATATCATGATAGTTATCCGTGTACTATTCCACATACATTTCAGCTGGACGTGCCTGTGACACTCGTAACCCATGTCAACGACAATATACTTCAAGCTCACAACGCTTGAAGTAATATTTCAACCAACTTGGTTCCGATAGGTGATAATAAAACTCTAGAGGCGAAACAAAGGTTGTAGGTCCAATCATCACATGATCGACTTCGGTTAAAGGGTTATGAATGTTGATTGAGTCATTCTTAAAGAAACGCAATTTTTCATACCACGTTACTCCATTGGGATCTGTGTAGTTACTGCGCTCTAGTGAACTGAATGAAGAAAATGTTTCACGATGACAGTTGTTGTTGGGAATGAGTCATCGTTTATTTGGTTTGAAGACCCAATTGTTGATGTTGTTGACATGGGTGTGGGTATGTTGGGTTTACACTGCAGTTTAGTATCTGTATGTAAATAGAAACATAACTTATTTTAATATTTGAGTCATTGAACTGAGTAATAACATATTGCAGTGAACATATAATGAGGAGTAAACAATGATAGCGGCTAGACACTAATACAATGTTGTGTTAAGTCAGACGGTGATGACATAACACTGACACCAACGTACTAACAGTGTGGTGTCAAATCACCACTGACGACTCAACACTGATAGTACGTAGGGTTTACACTGTAGTTAAGTATTTGTATGTAAACATAGACGTAAATTATTTTAATATTAGAGTCATTGAACTGAGTAATAACATATTACAGTGAACATACAATGAGAAGTAAACAATGATAGCGACTAGACACTAATACAATGTTGTGTTAACTCAGACGGTGATGACATAACACCGATACCAACGTACAAACAGTGTTGTGTTAAATCACCACTGACGACTTAACACTGATAATGATGTGCATCGTTCAGTGATGAGACAAATCAAAACTGTTGCACGTTTAGTCAAATCATCATATTTTTAAAAAAAATTTATCCGCAGTTCGCAAAACTGTGATCACGATTATCATCACAATATCACTATAAATTTATTGTGTGTGTTGCCCTCTTCCCATACTTACCAACTGCAAACATGAGTTACAGTTCACATACAATGTTTGAAAGTATGAGTTATCATTGGATGTTAGAGGATGAATTCTTCTATCTTGTAAATCCTCGTTTACGTTTCTCATGGAGGTCAATGACTAGAATGAGGGATGAATGACAATATCGTTTGAATTATAGGGAAGTTCTAAGTGAAGATTTATGCATAACTGGGGTCTTCCTCGTTTACGTTATTGACACACCACAACAGTTGGAAGGTGCATTGTGTTGTATTCGTGGTGAAAACAATCGTATGATAATACGACAATCTCGATACAACCTCTGTCGAATTGCAGGCAAACGTGCTGCAGAATGTTTGGTTGACGAAGCACTTTTGTGCTTACAATTGTCAACGGAAGCAGGATGTGTTTTTGACGTTAAAATGTCAGACAAATAAAATTTTCCATGAAGAAGATTCCTTCATTAATAACCATTTACACATATGTTGGTTTATCTTCAACAGGTTGTAATAATGTGTGTCGTTTATTATAATCATGCTTATATGTTTGTACTATTGTGTTGTTGTAGTTTATCTATACTGTCATTGTGCAGTGCTAAAATATAATGTACCGTTTGTTGTCTTTTGTTATCATACCCACTGAAGTGGAGAACAGCAATAAACATAACAATGCATACAATATATAAAAATACATATACATTTGAAAACAATAGAAACTACAAGTTGGAATTAAGTATGTTTTGTAAATACTGACTTTAAACATATTGTATTTTACAAAAAATTTGGCAAAGTTTCCCTTAAATCTCTGCCACACCAAAATAAAATTGCCCTGTATGCACAATATCAAAACAACAACAATCACAACCACAATGTCATACACATCATAACCACCACTACCAACACCCAACCACAACACCACAAATAGCCCACCACACAACCACAAACACTCCATCACACAACTAACAACAATACATACAAACTACTCTATAAAATATATGTGAAAATATATTTCAAAAAATGATAAAACATGATAACACTAAGTGCCACAAGACGGCTTCTTCTTGAGCCGTTTTGGTCGTCGTTCCTCTAATTGTGATGACTCCCCATCGATCATATGTGACACCGGATCTTCAACTGGAATAATATCTCTGCCTCTGCCTTTGCCTCGACTACTCCGTCCTCTACCACCGCGTCCTCTAACACCTTAAACTTTGTCATCTCGAACTTGAACTAGTGAAATAAGATGTGCAAGTAGAGTCGTAGCTCGCTGTTGTGACCTATGTACAACTACGCGAGTGGTAGCAACACCTATAACATGACCCTGCGTGACATTATCTAATGACTGTGAAATATGAACATCTGTCGGAGGTGATGCCGTCAATGCATCGTGACAGATAGACTGGCTGTTCAATGTAACTCTTGAAGCATCTGATGTGTATGTGTCTGGTCTTGCCATAGGGGAAACATGCCATGTGGTATACTCATATGGTGCGGATGTCTCGGTCAATGATGGTGGATGGGGTGCAATATGTGCTGATGTATATAGGGGACTCGACTTGGATGGTGACATTGCACTTACTATAAACGATGTCTATGTTGGGCTTTTGTGGAGCCTAGTTTTTTGTGTTGATCCGGATGGTGACTCGACCCAGAATAATGTTGAACGGTTTTTAATAAAAAATTTTCTGAGGCTTAGTCCATGGAGCGAAGGCTTGAGCCGAAATTTTTTTAGGCCTGCTTTGTGGCCCGGTGCAGAAGACATATAAAAATCCGTTGTTTTGGTGATTAGGGTTTTGTGATTGTATTGTAGCCGCACTTTGTAACTCTCCCTCTCAATAGTGAAATCCCTGCAGCTTCGTGGATGTAGAAAAATTGCCGAACCACGTAAAATCTTTGTGTCCTCTGCTTTCTTGTTTTCTCATTGTTTTATGTTCTTGATTTGTTCTTTGATTGTGTGTGTTTGTCTGTGGGTTTAAAGCGATTTAAATCACAATAGTCTATGAATGGTGAGGTGCACTAGGTCTTGTTGTAGGCTTTGGTACACTCGTGTCAGGTACTGTGTCGACATATACATTTACCCGAATATCTGATTGATGATGTGCATGTGTATGTCGTTGTATAACAACACCATGAGGCCGTGTAGGTACATCGGGCAGTGCACGTAGTGTAGTATAAAGTATAGGTGGAGGCTTGGCCTAGACGGCACTATGGAGACGATGGTCTTCTCGAACCACCTTGAGGTAAGTGGAGTTAAGAGATCGGGCGGTCCGCAGTGCATGTGCATGTGCTGCATCTGTACCATCCTCAAGGGCATCTTGTGTGATCTGGTGAATCTGTACAAGTGTACGCTCTTGTAAATGTAAAAAATAGTTATATTAGGATAATATCAATTATGTATTTATAAATCATGCTTATAATGACAAATGTACAAATATCTTACAAATATCTTGACTATTATCTTACAAATATCTTGACTATGTCACCTATAGGCTAGAATCCGAAAAGTGGTCTATCTAATGGAGGGCCGATAAATCATCAAGTGATACGATCGTACCAATCCATGTACGTGCAAAAATTCATATCGGTCACAGATGTATGTGTCTCCCCCGCAATGAGATGCTCTCGCCGATGGATTCAGACATCTACACAAGATTGATGTACAATACTCTAGCCATAACTACCCTTGCCACATTGATCAATATCATGAAGAACATACCTAGTGTCGCATGGCTCAGGTATGACCTGTCTCAATCCGAGCTGGCGCATGACACGATCAAGAAAATGCTAGTCTACTACTGCAAAACATATCAACGGTGCACGCGCCATCCATATGTTGCTCCCAATAGTGCAATATGCCGGTAAGTTTACTATGACCTCTACAGTATATGACATCCACACCATCTACAACAAAACAAATATGTAATATAAATGTTAGAGTAAACACGTTTGTCATTAAAATCTACTCTACGTTGGTGTACAATTCGAACCTGCTCATCGCGCATCTGGTCTAGCTTATCTCTATAATATCTGAGGACGTGTCTGGGGTTGTGTACATATGATGTCATACACATATTCCACCTGCAACACAAAACAATTCTTTTTGATCAATGGTGAAAAAATACATATGTTTGCTTAACTAGTAATTCCTCGTTATACACCTATAACCCAGCAGACCCTAGGTAATGGATCATGATGCTCAGGTATCTCCTCCACAGCAGCGGGTACATTTGCAGCAATCCCAACATCATGCCCCTCCAAACCATGAAATGCATCATGTATATCTATTGTTGCTGCCTGATGAGGTAGTACTCTCTCATAACGGATATACGAAAGCCACTTCCATGCCCATAACTATTCAATTAAATGTTACATATTTTTTAGTGGTCTTCCAATATAACGTTACTTATAATTACATGTAAATGTAACAATACCTATAATATAACTAGCGGTCCTTCAATGTCGGATGCATCTGGGGCAGTGGCGCAACACATCTCACAGTACAAGCACGCTAGCATAGCACTACCCCAACTCAGTCTCCCCAAAGCATCTAGGTCCTCAAGATGTTGTAAGAACATAAGTCCAATCTTGTTCTGAGACTTGTCTAAAAAAATGTAAGCCCCAATGAGAAGTAAAATGTAGGCACGAGCATATCGATTCTTGGTGATTGCATTAGCATCATCTCGTAGCGTCTCAGCAAATATAGCAGCTAGAGCGGTCATCTTAAGTCTAGATCCAGAGAAAGCAATGTCTGGTGGTTTAATGCCTAAATACTGGTCACAATAATCCTGCCAATCTTGCACGATACAACGTGTGTCAACACCGGTCACTACATCACCATCAATGGGGAGTCCAAAAAGTAATGTCATGTCTTGCAATGTAATTGTCACCTCGCCAATAGGTAAATGGAATGTATACTTTTCCACCCTCCATCGCTCCACTAGCGTAGTGACCAAATGATGGTCGAGCTGTATAAACACAATACTATGTATTCTATAAAAACTAGTAGTCATAACACGATGTAATACCCCATCATCGGGACGTCGCATAGTTGCCTCAGTTGGATAACACTTCAATGGTGCTAATTCCTTTAATAATTACATAAAGTCATAAAAAAGCAATTTGTGGGTTAAGCTTAGAATATATGTTTTGTAGGTAGTAAATTACGTGCATGTCCATCCCATATCTGTGTGGACCGACGTCGTGCCTGCAAGTATAGCATTGCTGGTTCGACAGGTCTCGGGTGTACTAAGGCACATGTCTGCTGACGCTCCATACCTTAAGTGCAATAAACTACATTACAGTAAGAGATTGTCACTACACCAATAACCAAAATTACATGTCACTACATAAGAGAATATAATATCTGATATGTATTGTTCATTATTTAATACATTTTAATATATCAAACAACCACACGTACTTTTGCAAATGAAGTTTACATTTTTTATTCTTCGTTAGACATATAATCATCTAATATGTATTGTTCATTATTTAATACATTACTACGCTTTACATCTGATAAGTCTCGTCCATATGCATTTTGTACCATGTCCATTGCAAGTTGAATCATATAATATCGCTGCCTACGAACCAACATTCTATTATTCTCCTTACGGACTTTAGTAACAGCTGATTTATAATCTTGTTTGTTCCTCTTTTGCATCATTAGAGTTCTTCTGCGTGGCACCGATATACCAAGTACTCTTAACTCATCGTTTGATTCATTAGCACGAAACGCCCATTCTCGTCTTAGTCCAGCATAATACTCTTTTGGGTCAGTAAATTTCTCACTTTTTTAATCATCGTTTCGCTTTGTCAAAAGCCAAACCTTTTGTTGTTTGGGATTATTCGCAACTATTGGTCCTCAGGATGTAGACATAGTTCAGTTGAATTAAGTATCTGCAACAAGTATAAAATGTGAATATAGGTAGAATATAATGAACAACGATGTAATTACATAAACACAACTTCTACATTTTCATTGTTACAAAATGTGAACATAGTTATTCAGATGAACAAAGTTCATTTATTACAGCCACACATTACATTAGCATCTACATTCACTGACCCCTACACATCTTGTGCAGTTCTTGATGGGCATGTGCTTCGATCATGGTCTAGTTGAGCACACAATCTACATTGATACGTATTACAGCCCTGTCGTAGGTCCATTTCATTTCAGATGCAAATAGATTGAGGACGACCCTTCATGCATAGCAGATTCGAATTAGGACAGACTTTTGGACTAGTGCATGCATCCCAATAATCACCATGATGCACTGGATGAAATTCAGTGGCCCAAGCGGCATCATGGGCAGCAACAATGCATATCTCATCAACATATTGCCATAGGTCTAAATGCCTCTTTGAAAAAAGCGCCATCGCATGAGAGCATGTCATTTTATAGGTGTTCCACTTTCCACATGAATATGTGTGGTCTAAAATGTTTAGTACTTGTGCATTACATTTTTTAGTCACCACATATGCCTCCCCGGTGGTTCGGCTGAATGTAGTAATATTTTGATCGATTTTTTTGATTGAAACATAAGACATTTTCTCTATAACGTGAGGTGTGAACACGCACACGCTATTTGATGCCGAACCACGTCTGCCATTGAAATACTGAACAACCTTATAAATTATTGTTTCAACGCATGACGTGATTGAAAAATGTCTTGTTTTTTTAAGACAAAGTTGAACACATCAGAAATGTTGATTGTCATCACTCCATAATGTCTTCCACCATCATGTGCAAGTGCTCATTGCGCTGTTGGTATCTGATCAAGCCAACGAACTGCAAATGAGTTGAATTCTTTGATTTTTGCTATAATCTTGTCATATTTGCGGATTTGATGTGCAGTATCAACATCCCTTACTAAACGTTTAAGATGAGAGTTATGCAACTTATTGTTGAAGTTACTACAAACATGTCGTAAGCAATATTGGGTATGCATACTGTGTTTGCTATCCAGAACCATGAGCAGCCATTGATTGAATTATACCTTCATGTCGGTAAGATAGTAGGCAGATGCCTGGACGGTCATCGACAACATCGTGTCTAAGTCTCCAAAGAAATCAACCCCATGTATCTATGTTTTCCTTATTGACGATTGAAAAGGCGAGAGGATAAATCTGATGATTTCCATCGAGGCCCGTAGCAATTGACAACTTTCCCTTGTACTTCCTGTATAGGAATGTGGCATCGATACTTATAAGTGAACGATAGTGTCAAAACCCGTTAATACACAGTTGAAATACCCAAAAGACTTTGTCAAATACAACCGTCTCATTTCCAACGTATTTTTTGATTCCGCTTTAAACGACAAATTTGTAATTTTTAATTCTGCTTTCTAATGAATTCGTATTTTCTGATTCCACTTTCATATGAAGTTGGATTTGTTGATTTCACTTTTAAAAAAAGTGTCGAAGATTGATAATTAAGTTCAAAATTGCTATATTTTGGTATTTATGTTTTAAAACTGTTGTGTTTTGATAATAGATTCGAAGGGCTCACTCCTTGCAAGTGATTGCAGATTCCTACTTCATCCCTTCATTCTCGTAAAAAATAAAAGCAATGCTATAGAGATTTTATATGGAGATCTAATTTGAAGATTTAATGATGTGACTTCAATGCAATCAATGAATTAGTTGTGAGTTAAAATGTTAGATGAAACCCACAACCAATTTAATGGTTGTACATCATTAGGTCTCTAGATTAGATCCTCAAATTAGGTCCAAATATCATTTTCCAAACAATAAAGAAAATTTTTAATCTACATGCCTTGTTGTTAAGTCTAAATTCAATGACACCCTTTTCCGATTCTGAAATTTCACTGCACACCCTTATGATTTATACATTTAAATCAATGACACCCTCTTAACGGTAACTTTTGTCTCTTCCAATAGATAAAATAATGATTTGACTAAATATTTTGTAATAATGTCAAAATTTCCCTTTGTCATATAAATAGACTAAAACGCCCACAATCCTTTCCTCATTATATATGCCCTAGACAACTAACAATCATTTCTATCATTATATTATCACAATGATTTTTTATCATTTTAAAGCGTTGCATGATAACTTAGTTATAATATTAATCATTATATTATCACTCATTTGGTTACATAATTGATTTTTTATAGTTAAAAATATTTTTTCTATAATAAAAATTATAATTGATAAAGTCAATGTCAAAATCCCATTCATTTCTAACTCATCTACTATCGTCTATGCTCTACAACGACACCCGACCACTCTTCACACATCCCCATTCATATATAAGAATTAATTGAATAAATTTGGTCTTAATTTGATAAACTTAAATATTAATTTAGTGTTGATTTGATAAAACGTAATGTTACTTTAATGAAATTAAATGTTCATTTAGTGTTAAATTAAATAAATGACATTAATTTGATAAGGTTAAATGTTAAATTAATGAAATTTAATATTTTGTTTAAATTTTAATTTAATAAAATTAAATATCAATTTAGTGTTGATTTGATGAAATTAAATAATAATTTAATGTTAGATTAAAAAAATAGTATTAATTTGACAAAATAAAAAAATTAAATTAATATAACTAAATACTAATTTGATAAAATTAAATATCAATTTTATGTTGATTTGATGAGATAAAATATTTATTTAGTTTATTAAATAAATGACATTAATTTGATGAAATTAAATATTAAATTGATAAACCTAAAAGTTAATATAATAGAACTAAAAAGGAGTGTACTGAAATTTCAGAATCGAGAGGGTGTGTTATTAAAGTTAAGTCTATTAACAAAGGGTATGAATAAAGTTTACCCAATAAAATATTCAAGGGTATTTTTGTAAATCAACTATTGTTGTTAACGTCGTAATCCGACAAGCACTGACAAGGAGTGAAAGTGAAATTTCAGAATCGAAAAAGGATATCATTAAATTTAGATCTAACTACAAGAGGTGTAGATGAATTTTTTCCCAAAATAAAATGACCGAGGGCTTATCACTAATGCTATTGGAACATAATTGAAGGACATAATTTGAGGACTTAATGAGTTGTCACAAATAAAATGATAGTAAAATATATTTAATGATGGGTCCCATTGTAGCATTAAATGAATTTATTATCATTTTATTGGTGACAACTCATTATGTCCATAAATTATGTCCCAATAACATTGCTCGGTGCTTATATATTCAAATCTTATCTGATAATGGTCGGAATTAAAAGGAAGAATCAATGAATAAAGACATGAAAGTGAAGCAGAGCGAGCATATATTTCTACTTGTTTTTCAAGGAAATGGCGTGTGATATAAGGAAGACATCTTTTTATCATCAAAGTGACTAAAACTATACTAAAGACTTTCAATATGTTTTTTAAGAGAAACTGTCCAGGATTAAACACAGATTTTTTTTGTGGTAAATAAAAATAAAAATTTTCGTTCGAAACAAGAAACACAACAAAAATCAATGTCCACCTTTTTTAATTTTAATTTTATTTTTCTTTATTTTTCTTTATCTTTTTGGGCATTGCTTTCAACTATCATGTTTTTTTATTTGTATTTTATCTCCAATTGTGGATATTGATTTTGAATTATTCATCTATTATCCCGTTTCTTATATTATACCTCCGATTATATTTAGTTGTTTCGTTACATCATTGTTGACATCGAAAACATGTATTTAACCCTAACGATACATCAAATAGTAATATAGATGAATTGTAAAGCCACACGTCTTGAATTCGAATCATGTCAATCCTTTAGAGCTAGATCATGAGAGATTTATCTTTCATAAATATCCTAGTCCTAACGTAGATGACCTGTCTTTAACTAAATCGAGAAAAGACTAATCGAAATGCCCACAAGCTGATGCAAACACCTCTGACCGTTAAAATTAAAAAAAAAAACATTTATTTTAGTGCATGCATGAACATTTTTGCTAAAAAAAAAAACTAGAAGTTTGGAATCATATACCTACACAGTTTTGCATATTGAATGCCTTTTACGTAAATATTCGACTGGTTTGTTCGAATATGAAAATAGATATTGCTACCATTTTTCAGAAGCATTTTGTCTTTTTTTTTGTTTTTTGTGTTGTCCATATAGGAAATGTAAAAGACTTTTTCAATCAGTTCAGACCCCTTTAGATTGCGGAGATTTTTTTTAAATAATAATATTATTTAGATCTACTATGCAGATATATTTTGTTGACATAATTCATCACAATTAGGGCTGTTAGTCGAACGACCACGAACCGATCTTGAAAAGCTTGTTTCTAAATCGAGTTAAAAAATTTGTTCAAATTCGACTCGTTTAGGAAATGAGCCAAGCCTGAACGAACCCAAAACAAGCCGAGCCCGAAGATTTACACATAAACGAGTCGAGTCAGTTGAGTTTGAGCCGATCTGGTAAGACTTGTTTTCTAAACGAGCATAATTTTTTTTTTAAGTTCGGGCTCGTTAGAAAACAAACCAAGCCTGAAGGAGTCGAACCCGAGCCAAGCTCGAATAACTCAGTTTAATTAATAACCCTAATCACAACTATTGGATTGATAGCGGAGTCTCAAATAATACAAGAAAATACTATCAATTCAATAATAATGAATGATCAAATCAATGAATTAGATCAAAAAAAGATTTGATTCAGCAGCAAGGAATTTATTCTATAACAATAACGAAAGATTAAAGCAAAAAAAGCGGGATCCATTGCTTGAGACTTCTTTCATTACGGTCTGGAGAGGGTCAAATGTAAAATTTTATTTATAAATAATACGAACTACTAATTTCTTCAATTTAACAAGGGGAATAATATCATGACAATTGCAATATCACTTTAGTTTGTCTAAAAATTCTTAAAGGAGGATTGTGAACAAATCGAATTTCATTTGACCCATAACTAGTTTGAGAGTTCTAACCTAAGTTCCATCGAATATGCAACAAAATTTATTTTTGCAGTTGCTATCAAATCCTTTACTCAATTCGAAACTTCAAACCGATCTCATAACTCAATTAACTTGAATTTTCACGAATTACATTTGAGTTTATATCGTTATTTATAAACATACTGATTAAATTATAATATTACGGTATATTGATAATCTAAACCTAAATTCTAAAATATGGCAGGCAAAAATGATGCAACTATATACTTATCTTGTGAGTAGTTGAGACATCAAAATAGGCATTATTCTTCCTTTGTTAGCTTCTTGTGACATTACCATCTCTCCAATACAAAACAACAAACACCCAAAAAAAAAAAAAACCCTATGGCTGATACTTTACCCTCTTCGTTTTCAGGCCATGGCGACCAAGAACTCAACCATCCGGCCGAATCATCGGAAATCGAGAAACTGGGTGTGGATGACATGTTACAGAAGTATTGCGGCGAGTTCGGGTCCTGGCAATTGAGGCACTTCTTGTTGACATGCTTGGCTTGGGCTCTCGAGTCCATTCACACCACCGTCATGATCTTCGCTGACCGCCAACCGGGCTGGCGGTGCTTGGGAGGTGGCGCTGGGCGTGGTTGCTCGCTCGACGCCCATAGTGTCTGTGAGCTTAGGCCTGGCTCATGGGAGTGGATCCATGGTAAGGGAAGCTCAACGGTGGCTGAGTGGGACTTGGTCTGTGGTGAGAGATACAAAGTTGGGTTGGTTCAGTCTCTGTTTTTCGTAGGCTGCATGATCGGTGAGCTTCCTCACCCTCTCTCTCTCTCTGGTTAATGCTCATTAACATGATCATCTAAACAAGAAAAGCTAGTGTGATGAAATGATTATTTTCGTAATTTGAATTCGTGATCGTGACACTCTTACACCCGATGATCATAATCTATGTCACTAACATGTCTGTTTGTTTTTAGCTTTTGAAATGGTTAATGTCACCTCTGTGGGATAGATACTGATCATGGTAGGACTCAACTGAAAACTCACGAAACAGATGTCTTGCCTTAGAGTTAGACTTATCGTACACTCCTAAGAGAATTAGCTTGTGTGTTAAACCTATTCTAACTCTTTTTCCGAGTTGGGGTTTGGGGGAAAAGTTAGAAAAGATTGATATGAACTGTGAAGATGACGAAACTGTAAATTTTTCCTCTTTGTTTCCGTCAAGAGCTTCGACACTACTGAGCTGACAGACGGAAGAAAATGAGAAGAAACACTGTCAGGCTGAGAAACCAATATTCAAACTGTGTGAATCCAATAAACGAGCAAAATTGACGATTTTAGTGTTCTTGTAGATAGGAGTTAATTGATCCCACATGCTAATTCACTAATCAGTCTCCAAATAACTTCAAAAGTGTGTTGAAATTGCTTCTATAATACCACTTTTTTGAAGGCAAGATGGTGGAATAAATAGAAATAGGGGTAAATTATACTTTGACCACATCAACTATAATACTTTTTTTACTTTGTCCCTTCAACTATCACATTTTTTACATCACACCCTCACCTAGTTTCATATTGAAAAGTTATTTTATTTTTTCCCATAACTATGCATTTTTTTTCACTCTGCCCTGACACATGTATAATTTTCGTTCAAAAAGATAGCGGATATTTATGATTGGAACAATGTGAAAAAATCAACTAGTTCAAGGGACAATGTAAAAAAATTAGAGTAATATTATTTAGACTTAAAAATTTGACATAATAATGTGGCTTTACTAGAACCATTGTATTAACACCAAGTTCTAATATTTGATGGGCTCCACAGTCAATCCAAAGATTATAGTAAATTCGGTCAGCAAATTACGTAAGTAAATTAGGTCTCAATAACATTGCTCAAAAAATTAATAATTAAAGGGATAAAGTGCAATTAAGTCAATAATTTGAGGGGTTAATGTGTAATTTACCTAAAAATAGAAAAAGAAATTGAATACTCAAAATAGAAACATTTTTATTCAATTAAATTGCAATCACAAGTAGAAAAAAAAAGCCTAAAAGGTTCGATTCGGTTCGAACACGTGAATGTCGGTTCGTTTATATATAAAATAATTCAGTTATTCTGGCTCGGGCTTGAGTTTAGACTCAACTCAATTACTAAACAAGTCGAGCTTGAACAATTTTTTAGACTTATTCAGAAAAACGAGCTTAAAAAACTCGAGTTCAATCTTACAAAACACGACTCGATTAACACCTCTAATCCTAACAGTCATTGCCATTAAAATATCAGACAACAATTTCTCTACTACTTGAAAATCCAACATACATCCCTTATCAGTATTTTTTTGTTGTCAGTATTTTTGAACTTTTACTGGGAAGGGGTAGTCAGGTTCGAACCCAAAATTAACGATTCAACAAAAAATTGCAATGATCATTAGACGAACCGCTAACCCTCCACTCAATCCACTATTAACAAAAAAAATAAGTACCACTCAATAGTATAACATAACTCCTAAAATAAGTTTATTTTCTAACAAAGTGCGATTATTATGTGTTTATAATGTGCATACTCGGTACTCAAAAAACATCTTCTCTATTTTGGTATCAACTATTACGCTAGTCGTTGAAAATTTTGCATGCCCATTGCATTTTGTTGATTTATTTTTCAATGGGGTTAAAATATCTTATCAAAAAATTTATTTTTTAGTGCCATATCTTTTTTTTTTTTGTTCATGCGACATGGGAAAACATTATATTTTATTATTGACTAGGAATAACTCAAAAATTAATCTATGCTTTTGATTCGTTCTTTGGTGGTTACCATTAGACATGAAAATTGTGTTAGGTTGGGTCGATTCATATTGAGTTTTAGTAAATTCGTGTTAAAAATTATTTAATCTTTATACGACTAGTTTATTAAATGGGGGCAAATTACACAACTAAATACGTTTCACTTATTTAAATGGGTTACATGATATGACCCCTGTTACCTGTTAATTCTCCAACTCTAAAAATTCTTAATTTAAAGTCTTAATTTTGCAACAAATTGAATCATCTATTAAATGGGTAATTGATTGATAAATGGGTAATCGATTGGGTGATAAACGAGTTAAGACACTCCATCATAACATACTTCGTTTATCATGTGGGTTAGATAGTTCGACTTTTTTACCATTCGGATCCGTTAAGATCAAACTTGTAGGTGGTAGAATTACAATATCTCCTAGGTTTGATGAAGACAACTGTGTGTTTCTTTTAAAGTCCCTCTTGCAAAAATGAACAAACTGCTTAGGACTGAAGTGTTTCGATTGAAGAAACTTTGATACTTAAATCAATAACTATATAGAAGGAATATGTATACAAAGAGGATTCTACTTACTTTTTGCCATTTATTCTGCCTGCTATATATAAACTTTGCCCTGTTTCTAGGGTTTCCTTTACCGATGGAAGAGATTACGCATCTCCCTTCATTCGGAAATATTTGTTGGGGATCGTAGAAATCTCTCAAATGCTCCATTGATTGCAATTCTTTTGAGTCATTGACTTTGCTTAGTTGTTGCACCTAAATTCCCTAATTATAGACACTTTTTTGTTGTTTGACTTAGGCCATGCATTCAACCTGAGTTGTGCATATATGCTTGGTAATATGAACCGAGCTATAGTAGTTTGGTTTGGCTCGTCCCAAACTGCTTTTATTTGTGGTGAGCTTACTATTTGTACGTGTGACATAAATTTATGCATCTTCAAAATTCAAACCTATTAATTTCATGTTAATTTGAATTAACCGTCAGTCCATCGAATATGAGAATTTAGTATAAATTTAATGATTATGATGAAATTATACAATGATTAACTTGTGTTTTTTCTATTTAATCATTATTTTGATTCAGGTGCTGGAGTATTTGGCCATCTCTCGGACTCCAAACTGGGAAGGAAAGGATCACTAGCAGTCATTTGCTTCTTCAACGCTGTCTTTGGCACTTTAACCGCATTATCTCCACACTACTGGACATATGTCTTGCTCCGAATTCTCACCGGCTTCAGCACCGGCGGCGTCGGCGTCTGCGCTTTCGTTCTCGCCACCGAACCCATCGGCCCCAACAAGCGCACCGTCGCCGGAATGTCCACTTTCTACTTCTACTCCGCCGGTATCGCCATTCTTTCCGGTATAGCTTACATTTTCCCATCATGGCGTGCTCTGTATATAGCTTCTTCCGTCCCCTCTATCGTCTTCATTTTGATCCTTCCGTTCATCGCTGAGTCTCCCCGGTGGTACCTCGTCCGAGGGAAGACCAATCAAGCCATGAAAATCATGCAACAAATTGCCAAATCAAACGGGAAACACCTTCCCGGCGGTGTCCTTCTTGTCCTGGACGACGAAGTTGATGTCAATTGGACTCCAAATGAAGCTGAAGGGGAACCAAGAAAACCCATCACCGGTTCTGTCATAGATATTCTCCGGTCGACGGTGGCACGTTTCCGGCTATTTCTAACGGTGACCATTTATTTCACAGTCACAGTTGTGTACTATGGCCTTACTTTAAACGTCGTCAATCTCAAAACCAACCTATATCTCAACGTCTTCTTGAATGCCATATCAGAAATGCCGGCATTTATATTAACGATGGTTTTACTTGATAAATTTGGTCGGAAGCCATTAGCGATTGGGACACAGTTCTTCAGTGGGCTGTTTTGCATTATAGGGAGCTTATTGAAGAGCCATGGAGAGTGGAAAGTGGTGAGGATGGTGTGTGGTATTCTGGGTGTTTTTGGAATGGCCGGAACTTATAATTTGCTGCTGATTTATTCACTGGAGTTGTTTCCGACGGTGGTGAGAAATGCAGCTCTGGGATGTGCAGCGCAGGCGTTGCACATGGGTGCGATAGTGGCGCCGTTAGTGGTGGTTCTAGGTGGTCGAGTGGCATTTACGGTGTTTGGGGCATGTGGTATTTTGGGTGGTGCTCTGGCGGTTTACTTGCCGGAGACTTTAAACCGGCCGTTGTTTGATACTTTGGCTGCAATGGAGAGGGGAGAAAGTTTATAGTTTGCTTTAGCAATTAGAGCTTGCTATAAGCAAATTGTGTCCTTAAAGTAGCTGAAGAGCATTGAGAGCTTTGATTGTTGGATAGCATTTGTTAATGTTGACAAATGTTGTTCATACAAAACTTATCCAAAGGAAAATTAATACTATTATTACACTTTTATTCAATATCACCTCTTTTTTTTAATATAAATGAATTAAGTGGAATTTATAAAAAAAGTAAATGTATGGTGACATATTTCATTAAAAAGACACTTTTAACCTTGTTGCAAAACATGAGAATGTGGATTGGTATTATGGTAGATGTGTAGTTTATATTGTCGGTGAGAATAATATCAGTTTATTATACATTCAATACACCCATGCATATTATTACTGTAGCCATCGGGTTAAGATTGAGAATAGAAAAATAGTACTAAACATAAATTGTATAACAAAAAAGATATAAGTGAATTTCATGTATTAATTTACTTTATCCACTACAAGAATAATGGTTTTTTGTGACAATTTTTTTACGACTGTTGTGTTTGTCATAACAAAAAACGTGTTTGTATTAATATTTTGTTAATATTTGTGACAATTATTTTTTCTACCCTAAATAATGTCATAAACTCAAAAGATTTTTTTGTATTTGAAACAACTACTTTTCTTGCCTCAAATAATATTTCATAAATTCAAAAGATTTTTTTTATATTTATGACAACTATTTTTTTCGTTGCATATAATATTTCATAAAACATTAAAATGTTGTTTTAGATTAAAAAATAGTTTAGTTTAAATAAGAAAAACTCTAAAAAAAATTTATATTGACCACAACTATTTTCATGTTACAAGTAATATTTTATAAAATTATGTAGTTATACATCAAGAGACAATTTCTAGCTTAAAGAAAAAAATTAAACTTTACAAAGTCAATTTTTTATATCAAAACTAGAAGTGTCAAACTATGACACGACCCGTTAACACGACATAAAATTAGTGGGTTTGAGTTTTTTTTAAGCCACCCGTTTAGTAAACGAATGGATCCGACGCGATGTGATTATAAACGAATTGATATTAATAAAACTAATTAGAAAGAATGTATACAATATGCCTGGTTTACATACAATTTACATAATTGGACAGCCGTTCAGAGAAATATTGTGTAACCCCCTGTTGATGTATATTATATTTTTTTTAGTTATTTATTGTATATGTGTATATAAATATCATTTCAGTATAATAACAATAATTTTATATTTTTTTCAGATGTCATTGAGAGAGTAGATGGTTCGGGAAGGATGTTCATCTTTTTTGCATTAATTTTTTGTGCTCATAAATCGTTATATTTTATAAAAGTGCATATTTTACATTTTGTTTAACTTATGTGATTATTATTATTTTTTTGGATACGAAAATATTGCTATGTTTTTGAAAATGTTGGTTATATTTACTTTTATGTTTATCTATATATTGAATTAGGTAGTCATATGAATATCAATAAGTCTTTGGTTTATTGGTAGTCTTTACAGTGTGAAAGTTTTGTTTTCTTAAGGTCAAGGGTTCAAGTCCCTGTATATATGCACAGGGTGTGTTTGGCAAACCATGGGTGGATTGGATTGACTTGGATATAAATCCTAAATCAATCCAGTAAAATCCCAATAGGCCGGATATGTGGGGGGATAAAAGGAAATTGTGTTATCTAATCCCTGCTTTAGATAGTGCATTATGAAGGGGTTGAGATATGAACAAATTATAATTTTTTATTAAATATATAATACATTTGACAGTCATTGACCATTTTACCCTTAAATCCTATCCAATCCTATCTCATT
>CM042197.1:9643545-9690706 GCA_023539305.1 Ilex asprella
CCAGATTCGAAAGAGACAACCCTAGAGGCTACAGAGCCATGGAAAAGTCCTAATTTCTTTCAGATTGTATTGAATAAGCATACAAGTGATCAATAAAGAAAAAGGAGTGAGAGCCTCCATTGAAGAGTGGACTAGCCGAGCTCCACAACCAGTGAACCACTATATATCTTACTGTTTACATTCCCCTGGATTCCCCTAAATATTCAATTGCAAATCACGAGAGCCATATAGCTCAGATCCATCTCGATCATCACAATTTATACGCCCCCTATTCATATGCGGTGAAATGCACCATCAGAATCGAATACCTATCATAAAAATGCAAGGTTTAAGCTATTTAGAAAATTCTTAGTTATCCAAAGTTCAACCACGCTCAAAATCTGAAGATTAAACCTAAAATAATGTTTCCAACATTCTTGTTAAAGAACATATATTAGCTTTAATGAAGATAGTATCATTTGGTGGGCTAATGCTAAAAACACAAAGAAAAGAAATCCCCCATATGCCTTTACAAGTTCTTCGCTAACATAGGCCTCGACTTCCCTCAACTCTAGGAAGTACTGCACTTTAGAGACACTAACATGGACCTGAGTAGCGTACTTTGAAGCTTCTCCTTAGCGTCTTACCCATCAAAATTGCCAACAACATCCACCACCAAGTAGAAGTTCCAGTAACACAAATTCATCATCATGATTAAACTCATGTATCTTTACCTATTGTAAAACCCAAGACAATTTTTGTGTATAACATCTACCCACCAATTGCTTGTGAATTTCATTAAGAAAAATGGTATCTGCAATATTCCAAAAGATGTTTTTCATTTGAACTCTTTGAAAAATATAATGAAATTGCTCTCATCAAACCTTTGATTAGCATTTGAGGAGGTGTGTGCCACTTTATTGAGCTCTTTTGAAAAAGGAAAGCTTGGAGAGAAACCCAAGCCTATCCATAGAATTATATTTACAACGACAATACAAATATGTACATGTGCATTAATAAACGACCCAAAAATTGTACATGTATAGATGCATTTCTTTTCCACCAAGTTTAAAGAAGGAAAAAAATCAACTTCTCTTGTTTTGAGATATGGTTGACTATTTGTATACTCCACCACTTGTTTAAGATTCTGAAAATGATTTCACTTCTTAAACAATTAAGTTCTATAACTCTGTCACAGTCAAAAAGCATATAAAACAACCAAAATCACTCCTACTTAATTAAACAGAACCAAACAGGAAAAAAAGAATACACACAAATCAACAAAAACTTCAAATTGATTAACATGAAAATTTTAAAATTCTGGGACCAACTAACCATTCACCATTTCTTTCCTTGGACATTAACTATGAATCAATCAATGAAGCCCATATCATGAGCTCCATATCACCTTATAGCAACAAATATAAGGTCAAATGTAAACCATATCAAGAAGAAGCCTCCATAACTTGAGGGCTAGAAGTGCTAGTTTAGCGGCTACAGTGCGCAATCAGTGGTCAGAGAGACAGTATTTTTCAAGAGGAAATCTGACAATGATTGACAAAATACTGATCTTAGTACCGGTACACACACTACCACATCAAACCAATCGCATTAAAAATCTAAAAATCAAATCTCCACAAAGCATGTCTCTATAGCTTCAGTGGCAAAAGGGGAAAATTCAATGACCATCTTCACTAACCCCATAATGACACTTGAAGAACAAAAAAATCATCAATTGACCAACAACTCATCTTTATTACAGAATTATCTCCAAACAATATGGTAAGTAATTCATCAAAAAATACATGGTGATTCTTTAATTGGATTTTCTTTTGAATACCTTGGAAGAGTGAAAATATTGCTTCGAAGCATTCAATATCATTTGATTCCGCCGCGAAGTTGCAATTTTAGTTTTCAAGAAAAGCTACAACAATTGGGAACACAAAATGATATAATTAAGGACATTAATTAAAGGAATTCGTGATACTTTAACAATCTAAAATTCACCATGTCAAATTGAAAGAATCATATTGAACAGATTTCTTACAGTGATATGAAGGCCAAATAAAGGAACTTGAAAAAAGTTTCGCAAAGAATTGCAGTATAGCTTGTCGAGCATGATGGCGGGCAAATATGCCCCATATCCAGAGTTCTTCGCCACAATCTTCAATAAAATCCTTTGTTTGAATATATGTGAAAGTAATACAAATCATTTGGAAAAGTTGATGAGGAATTGAAACCTATATAGGTACTAAAAACAATTGTTGAACTTCATTCTGGATTCACCAAGAAGCATCAGTCTCCTGGCAGCATGAATCTCGCAAGAGGTGATACTGGGCCTCTTGTTGTAGCAAGCAAGCCTAGAGTAATCCATACCCAAAATAAATTATCAGAATATAGCAATGAGAAATAAAAACTGAAACCCTAAATACCAAAAGTAAAAGTGGTAAGAAGAGAGAGATGGGTAGGTGGTGGGGGTTTGGGACAGAGAGAGAGGTAGAAGAGAGAGAATGGACGGATACATATTGACCTGGTCGAATCTGTGTGTGGTGCTGGTCGAATCCTTGCGTGGCGCTGGTGCTATGCGGTGGTGATTGAGGGGAGGGAGAAATAGAAAGAGGGGAGGGGAAGGGATTGAGGGCTGGGCGCTGATGTTTGTCGCCTGTCGACATAGATTTGGGGAAATGAGTGAAGAGACCGAGAGAGAAGAGACTGAGAGAGAGAGGACCGGAGTCGTTGTTCTGTGTGTGTTGCAGGGAGCCGTTGCTCTGAGGGTTGGATGTGATGGTTGGGTTGGGTTGGGTTGAATTGAATTGAGTTAGTTTTGGGGAAAAAATATAGTGGGGATAAAATTCAACTTCCATCCTTTTTTATTATATAGATATCCATATATAGAATATGATTATTTATTTCTCTTTCCCAAACACACACACATATCTATATAATTGATGGTGATTATTTTACATGGATGAGCAGAGCATTCAAATACTTGGATGAGATTTTGACCTGAGCTTCTAGCTTGTATAAACTAGGGGAATAGGGGAAATGATTGACACGCTAAAATTATAGTGGTTTATCAAGCTTGAGAGCTCAACTAGTCTACTTCTTTAATGGAGTCTCTTGCTCCTGGGATCTATATCAATGGTGAATGTGGTTTACAATATGATTTTCAAATACAAAACGGATCTTCCCTTTCAATGGAGGCTCTGTATAGTATTTATAATGAAATTTCTATATATCAGGGATCTGCAACGAGATCTTTGCCTTACATCTGTGGAATCTCCTTTGATTTTAGGAGAGAGTCTTGCTCAATTGAGAGTTTTGTGCCTTAAGTATAGCTTTGACTGGTGCTTCGGGGGTGCTTTCCATTATACATCTGTTCCTTCCTCGTTTCCCTAATTCTTTGCTCTGGGTGGAGTTTGAGGTCTGGACCCCTGAGCCCTAGAGGCCCTGACTGACCTCCTTTTCCGAGCTCTTACTTAAAATTTATTCTTAGTATCATCAGTTTTTCCTAGCCCTTAGCCAAAGTGAACATGGGTAAGGGTTGAGCTGAGATTTTTTGACCTCCTCACGTTGACCTTGATTTGCGTGTAAATAGATTTTTGACGATTTTAGGTAATCATTTACTCCCTCGTTTCTCACGCACATTCTCTACTTCATACCGTTAGCTTTAAATGTCTTTGAGTTGATGGAAACGACTCTCATTCCCCCTTTTGAATTCTCTTCTTTCGAGCTCTTCATCTTTTTCCTTTTAGTAGTCTCTAGTTTTTCCCAATTTTCTGGCGTACTTAGGGTTTTGCTGAACCTCCTCCCTCTTCGAGTTGGTGTGCAAGGCTTGATTTTTGCTTCAAACTTTGGCTTGCCATTCGCCTTTGATTAGGTACGTTCTTGGCTCCTTACATGTTCCTTTGTTTTGGATCCCTCGAGTTTGAGGTAGTTTCTTCATTTCTGTACTTTTTGATTCTATTATTTTAGGAACCGAGGTCATTCCTTGTCTCGAATTCCCCTATTTTTGGACCCTTATTCTAGGGATAGGGTTTTCCTTATTGACAGTTGTTGTGTTGCCACCTTGACCCTTAGAGAGTGCTTTTCAGAGGTTCCCCCTTTTTACAGATCTTTTAATCTTCCTTTCTCCTGCCCTACGATGTCTGTTTCCTCCGGAGCTACTCCTTCCTTTGTCTTCTTCTTAGGAGATAGGTCTGTCAAAGAGGATTCTGATTTAGGCGAAGTAGGTGACGATATTGACAACTTTCCTGGTGTTGATTCTGTCGACATTGAGGATAATGCTGAAGAGCTCCCTTCTTTATCTTCCTTAGTGCCTAAAAACCTCAGTAAAGGTAAATCCAAGGTGAGTGGTATAGGAATTTTAGGCAGCACTGAGGATGCAGGGGCTGCCTTCAGAGCTGCAGAATGCTCGGGTGCTAGTGGGGTCTCTCATTCTCTCATGAAGGTTCTTAGTGCCCGCTTTGGCTTTCCTCCAGGTGTCCAGTACTAGTGTCCTGATACATTCACTCTCTATGTCTCCCAAGTTTATGAGAAAGTTTGTTTCTTTGTGACCGCCTTTGAGAACGACCTTCACTTTCGCTTACACCCTTCATTAAGAGTGTTTTCAACCACTTTAATGTTTGCCATGCTCAACATTTCTCCAACTTCTGGGGAGTTCTAGTAGGTATTCTTGTTTTCTTTAAGAAACATAAGCTTGGGGTTCTCACAATTTTCTTTCTCATGGAACTTTTCAATGTTAAGCATACCTCCACTGACGGTTTTTTGTATATCTCCAAACGGACTAAAGCTAAGTTAATTATCTCTGACCTCCTGAGCTCTCACAAGGGCTGGAAAAAATTTTTCTTCTTCGTGTGGGGCAGTCAGTGGGAATTCAATCCTGTAGATACTTCTGATAGCCTGACAGTCCCTCGGGCTTAGAATACCCCTGATAACCTGGGTGAGTTCCTGCCTAAGCGAGCTGAGATCTACTTTGGTGGTTTCGTATGCTGGCCTATCTTTGCTTATCTTATTTATGCTTTTTAGGTATTCGACTTGAACTCAGCATTCCAGATAGGCGAACTTTGCTGACCTTAAAGAAGAAGTATTTTGAGCTCATCAAACCTTGAGTTCTCATATTGCAGGGGTTTAACCTTCCAGAGGTGAGGATTGAGACTCTTATTTCGATCACCATCGTCAGTGCTGAGGAGGTAGCATGTAATGCTTTGTTAATCAATTTTCTTATTTTCAGCTTTTCTCTCTGGTCCAATTATTTTTTGGTCTTCCAGCCTCTTCCTCAATGGAGCCTACCGTAGAGCAACTCTGAGCCAAGGTCAATTAGTTGAAGAAAAGCCAAAGTGGGGCCAAACGTAAGGCTGAGGTTGGTTCTGGAAGCAGCCCCAATGCCTGAGCTAAGGTACAGAAGTTGGGAATGAACTCTTCCTCTACTACCTCAATGAATGGAGCCCTTACTCTACCATTAAGAACCACCCAAGCCATGGAGTCTTCTCCCCCAGAAGGGGTCCTGCCCACTTCCAGAGGGGTTCCTGTGTGAGGTCTGGCCTCTCATTCTTCATCTGAGGTTGAGAAGGCCCTCGAGTTGATCTCTCATATCCTAGTTGTTTCTACTTCTCACAGGCCATCTGAAAAGATTTCCCAGCTTCATTTGATGAGTTCTAAGATTGAGAGAGGGAAGCATCTAAAGGTTGAGAAGTCTGAGGACTCTTTTTTGACAATGTTGAGCTTGCTACGGGGGCCATTACTTCTATGCTTCCTGAGTTCGACGTCCAAAGGTCTGCCACCATGCCCCTTGAGAGCTCTATCAATTCTGCCCTTCATGGGACCACTACTGTAAGTCTCAATTCTCATTTTGCTCCAATTTCACCTTGTGCCATAGCTTTACGCTAACTCTCATTTTGTATTGTATTTATTTTCAGTTAGTCATACATGTGAGGGGTTTGATGAGTCGAGTTCGTTCTCAGGAGAGTTTTGCCAAGGCGTCAAAGGCTTTGGAGTTTAAAGTCGTAGAACTGTCCTTTGCTAACACTGACCTCCAAGACCAAATGGAGAAACAAGCCTCTATTATGAAGGATTTGGAGGTGGAGAAAAAGAAGGCTGAGGATGAAGGGAAAAAGAGCAGAGAAATACTTAAAAAGGTTAAAGAGGAGCTCAGACTTAAGACTAATGCTTCGGTCAAAGCCAACTAGGAAGCCTTTGAGGCCTTGGGTTCTTATCTAGGCATAGAAAGGAAATATGATGTGTTGGTAGAGGCAAATGATGCCCTCTGAAGCGAGCTTGAGTGGTAGAGGGCCCTTGTGAGGGAGAAATATGATATTATTGCCAAGCTGATGGATGATGTCACTACCAAGTGGGCTACCGGGTGGCTAGCCTTCCAAGATAAAGCTAAGAAAACATATCCTGACTTGAACTTTGATTTTGACATCCCATCCACAAAGGAGGCAAAGAAGACCACAACAGAAGGTGCGGGTGGCTCCTTGGCCCCTACTGCTCCTTAACTAACTCCTAGTGGAGCTGAAGTGCCCATCCTGCTTGATGAGGTCCTGGCCCATGATGCTCCTTCTTCATCAACCACATCTATACCCATAACTTTAGTTGATACTTCTGAGCCTTCTTCTATTCATGTGCCTATTACACTCCCTGCTGTTGTCTCTTTCTCTGCCGACTAGGTGACAAGAGCTTTAACTGAGGTTGAGGTCTCTACACAATTGCCTGTTTTTGGTCTCTTAGGGCCTTCAGTTACTATCTTGCCAAACACTTTCCCTTTATAAACTTCAACTGTCGACCTGTCAAGCTATTTTCCTATTTCTGCTGCTGAGACCTCAGCCTCTGAATAATTGGACTCCCCTTATGTTCTTCCTGAATAAACTTAGGATTTTTTTTTGAATATGTACGCACACATTTTTTTGTGCACATCTGTGCTTTTTTTTTTTTTTTTATATATACTGATGAAACTACTGAAGATTCCTTTGTATGTACACACACATTTTTTGTGCACATCTGTACTGTCTCTTTGTTATACTGATGAAACTGTTGAAGACTCCTTGGCTTTTGTACTTATTTAAACAATCTGTTAATTTTTGATTCGCTGCTATGGTTGTGCTGTGTACATCTGTTTTTATCTTGCTTTGTATTCCTATTCCCTTGCCTTTTGCTTAAAGGAGTACTAGAGTTTTCCTTAAAGCAAAATTGATGGATCTTGGAAAACTGAAAATTTGGTGCTAAGTTGAGGTCTCATGCATGGAGTTTTTCTTTGTTGTTTGGTGCCCTATAGGGGGCATTGGATGGTAGTCTTGACATTCTTTATAATGATAAGCAATTTGATGCTAGCAGAAAGAGTAAGCAACTTAATGTTGAGGTCTATCACAAGTACATCTATGGAGGTCATGTTGCAGCATACAAGAGAACTTTGATAGAAGATGAGCCTGAGAAATACCAGTCCCACTTTAGCTAGTATCTCAGGAAAGGTGTTAGGGCAGATGGCTTTGAGGAGATGCATCAAAAGATCCATGTAGTCATACGACCTGACCTCAACCCAAAGAAATCTGAGAAGTCTTCACAGAAGGTCCATGCAGCCATACGAGCTAACCTCAACCTAAAGAAATTGGAGAAGTCTCCAAAGAAGATCCATGTAGCCATACGAGCTAACCTCAACCCAAAGAAATTTGAGAAGTTTTCAAAGAAGCACGAGAAACTTAATGTAGATAGGCTCACCTACGAGCCGAGCTTAAGATCTTTTAGCCCGAGCTTGTGCATACCCAACATTATTTTGGTCTTGTTCTGCGGTTTTCTTGTGTTGATTTTAGCTCTTTGAGTTGGGTTGACAGAGCCTAACCCCAACTTCCTCTTATTTGCACGTGGATATTTATTTTCCAAAATCATAACCGCCATCAAAATAAAGGAAATTCAAGGGATCACCGACTTTACTTCTTATGCGTTACTTGACTTATAAAATGGTAGTTCTTTTAAGCTTCCATGACTTTTTTGATCCTTCTCAAATCTCATGGCCTTTTTGTGAGTCATCAATGGCTGCTTCACTTTCTTCTCTGTTCAAGGAGCGTGCTTCCTTTGGGATTGACTGGAAGTGGCAATCTCATTACTTAAGTCCTTCGACAATGACTTCTTCAAATTTAGAAGAGGTCAAGAGGCAATTCTTACTTGACTTGGATTTGCCTTTACAAACTCCAACCTTTGATGAACCTTGTAACTACTTCCCTCGATGGGAAGTCTGCTTTTTCGAGGGTGCTTTGGAGATGGGCCTGTGCCCAGCTATCCATCCCTGTATCGGGCGGGTCCTATTTCATTATGGAGGGTGGGCTACCATAATAAATTTTTTCCTTTTTTGGCGTCTGCAAGGTGAAGAGTTTCCTACTTTTGCTGAGTTTCTTTACTTATAATCTCGAGGATGATGAAATCTCATGCTTCAGCAACTTTTGGTGGAGGCACTTCCGTGAGCGCCCTCTAGTCCTTGATCTTCCTTCTTATCTTGAAGGATGGGCTCAATACTTTTTCTTTATTTCAGGAAATTCTTGGAGGTCCACCGAGCATCATCGCTCAGTGAATAAGATCCTTCGTTCTTGGAAGAGCTTTTCTTACATAAGTTGAAGTATTGAGAACTTTCTTGGCCAGCTTTTTATAATGTTGCGTTCTAACCATTCTTCTGTTTGTGTAGGTGCACCTAAGCTAGATCTGATAGAGATGATAAACATCGAGCAAAAGATACAAGCTGAGCCTGTGCCCTATTCAAAATTGGTGACATCCGAGAACATTTTTTTGTTCAGCGTTGTTGCTTCTATTCTGGACTTTGCTTTTATCCCAGACTCTCATGATTACTCCCTTTTTGAGTCAGATGAAGGTGAAGATTTTGGTATTTCCTCCAGAAAGCATAGAAGGAGTGGTACTTCTAGTGGCTCCTCTTCCTCTTCGTTCGGATCTACATTCGGAACAATTTTTTTCTCCTATTGAGCAGAAGCTCTTAAAATTGCTCTCGGAGACAGAGAAGGAGAGGGATGGACTGAAAGAGGAGAATGTCCGCTTGAGGGAAGAGGTTGCCGAACTGAAGAAGCGACTCGAGAAGAGCTAGAAGTTTTATATGCTTTGCTTTGTCTTGAGAACTTTTATGGGTCCTTTTGAGTTTTTTTCGTCTTCGTTGTCATAACAACTTGATGCAATAAAGACATTTCTTTCTGTTGCTTTACGTATTTCCTGTTATATTTTGTGATCTTGATTTCTACAAGGATAAGTCTTATCCTTATGAGCTGCGAACCTCATCTTAATTTTATGATCTGAAGAGCTGATCTTAATCTTATGAGAGCTCTCTTTATTTTATGAGTTGAAGAACTTACTGTAATTTCATGAGCTAAAGAGATCATCTTGAACTATGGAGCTCATTTTTGTGTCTTGAGTCAAAGATCTTATCTCGGTTTTATGAACTGAAGAGCTCATCGTAGTCTTATGAGCTAAGGAGCTCATCTTAATTTTATGAGCTGAAGAGCTCATCTTAATTTTATGAGCTGAAGAGCTCATCTTGAGCTGTGGAGCTCATTTTTGATTTATGGACTGAAGGGTTCATCTTGATTTTATGAGTTGAAGAGCTCATCGTTAGCTTTTTAGCTATTTCTTGGAATCATACTGGAATAAATCAAAAGCTTGCTACTTTGTTGACAATAGTTTTTCTTACAAAAGAACTCACTGAAAAAATCTTTTGAGATACTCTGCGTTCCAGGAATGAGGTAGGATTTTTCCCTCTTCAGTCTGTAACTCGTAGTTTCTAAGTCTGACCACACTTGTTACGATGTAGGGGACATCCCAATTAGGCCCCAATTTTCATGTATGAGATCCTTTCTTGCTAAAATAAGCTTTCTAAGCACTAGATCACCTACCTTAAAGCTCCTGTGCCTGACCTTCCTATCACAATATCTTGTTGTATTCCTTTGACAACTCTGAATGCGCTGTAGAGCTCTGTCTTTTTTTCATCCAGGAGATCGAGATTCAGCAGAAGTGATTCATCATTGTGTTTGGGTTCTACAAATTCAGTCCTTGGGGATGAAAGTCCAACTGTGATAGGTGCCACTGCTTCGATTTTGAAAACCAAAGCGAATGGTGTTTCTTGAGTTATTGACTTGGAAGTTGTTCTGTATATGCATAACACTTCCGGAATGTTTTCTAACCATTTCCCTTTCAGAGCCTCTAACTTAGTCTTCAGAGCTATTTTTATGGTTCAGACCTCTACTTGCCTGTTGGATTGAGGATGAGCTGGAGTTGAAATGTAATTCTTTATTCCTAGTTCGACACATAACTTCTTAAACTCTAGGTTATCAAATTGCTTTTCGTTGTCAGAGATGACTGTTTTAGGGACTCCAAACCTGCAAATAATTGATTTCCACGTAAAGTTCTAAACCTTCTGTTCTATGATCGCCGCCAAAGGTTCCACTTTAGCCCATTTGGTGAAGGAATTTACTCCAATGATGACGAACTTGCACTGTCCAACACTAATGGAAAAGAGTTCAAGTATGTCCAAACCCCATAGCTGGAAAGGCCTAGGGCTTACTATCGAGGTGAGGAGCTCTGGAGGGCAATGAGGGATATTACCATGTATCTAACAGACCTTACATTTTTTAACCAAATCTATGGCATCCTTTAAAATATGGGCCAGTAGTACCCCTGCGTACTCATCTCCCACATATTTGAGGAGAAGTGTCAAAAAACCTCATTTATACAAGTTCTCCTGCAAGATAGAGAATCTGGCTGATTTCACCTTTAGCTTTATAGCTTCCTTGGGGTCATCTGGCAAGGTTCCATCTTTAAGGTACCCTCTGATGGGGTCCATCCAACCTAGTAGGGTCAGTATAGGGTGTACTTCTTCATCCTCAACACTCACAGATGGTTCTGCTAAATGCTCTACTAGTATCAGCCTATCCAGGTTTTCCTGCGAGGCTGTAGCCAACCTTGCCGGAGCGTCTGCTCGTGAATTCTCAGTTCGAGCAATATGTCTAATCTTAACTTGCACAAACTTCTTGACCCCGTAAGACTCCTCAATCTGCTTCACCACGAGCTGAGAATCACTACAAATCTCCAACTACTCCGCCTCCGTCGAGTGAGCAAGATTGAGTCCAGAAATGAAAGCTTCATATTCTGCCTCGTTATTTGAAGCCTTAAAACCAAATCTGAGGGCGTATTTGACGTCAGGTATTAGTTGTGCGACCTCCGTGGGTGCTACTGTTGTGAATTCTGTGATGAATTCCACCAATATCAACCATTTGATTGCAGTCCTAGGCTTGTACCTGATATCAAACTCACTGAGCTCGATGACCCATTTAACCAACTTTCCTGAAGACTCTGGCTTATGTTACACCTGTTTCTTTGGCTGATCTATCGGGACCTCAATAGTATGAGCCTGGAAGTATGGTCTAAGCCTTCTAGCCATGGTAACCAAAGCTGAGACAAGTTTATCTATATTTGGATATCTCTCCTCTGTTCCCTCAAAGCTCTGCAACAGTAATAGACTAGTTACTGAGCTCTATCTCGCTCCCTAACTAGAGTTGTACTGATCGAGAAATCTAATACATCTAGGTAAAGAGTAAGCACTTTTCCTTCCAAAGGGCTTACCAGAACAGGAGGAGAGCTCAAGTAATCCTTCAAGGCTTTGAATGCTTTTCACATTGGATATCCCATTGGAATGCTTTCTTTAAAACTTGAAAGAATGGTTGGCATTTGTCAATTGATCTGGACACAAAACGACTTAGGGCTGTTATTCTTTCTGTAAGACGTTGATTTTTTCTTGTATTAGATGGCAGATACATATCCATTACTGCTTTCATTGTCTTAGGATTAGCTTAAACTCCCTTACTGTTAACTATGAAGCCCAACAATTTTTTCGCAGATACCCCAAATACGCATTTGTCGGGGTTGAGCATCATGTTGTACTCTTTAAGGACCTGGAATGATTATGCTAGATGCCCGATGTGGAGCTATGCCTTTAATAATTTTACCAACATATTATCGATGTAGACCTCCCTGGACGTTCCAATTTATTTTTGGAATATTCGATTCACCAAACGCTGGTAAGTAGCCCCAACATTCTTTAATCCAAAGGGCATGACTTGGTAACAGTATGTCCCCTGTTCAGTCACAAATGAGGTATTCTCTTGGTCGTTGAGGTCCATCTTTATCTGGTTGTACCCAGAGAAGGCATCCTTGAAGCTAAGGGGCTCATGCCATACTGTGACATCCACAATAAAAATCTACCTTTGATATAGAGAACATCAAATCCTTTGACTGCACTCCTAATCCTGCAATGAAAATAGTGATAGCGAATTTCTCGTTTAGGACATCTACCTTAAGAGATTCTAAATTAAGCCTTTGGACATACGATTGCAGGTTCTCCTGTGGTCCCTGCTTCACATTTAGCAAGTGGTAGCTCAACTTTCTGTAGATCCGAGCTCCTATAAAGTGGACACAAAAGATATTTAGAGCTTTTTAAAGGAATAGATCGAGGTCAGGGGAAGCCTATTGAACCATGCTAAAGCTGACCCCTTCAGTGTGATGGCGAAGGCACGACAACGCACTGGATCCTGATATTTGTGCAACTCCATCGGGTTTTTATAAGTATTGAGATGATCCATGTGATCTTTTGTCCCATCAAAGGCTTCTATTTGTGGCATTCTGAACTTCGGAGGGAAGAGAGAAGTGTAATACCCCATCGGTGAATAGGGACTCAGTTTGCTGCACCAGGGCATCCATCGTTACTGGGGTCTTACTCCTTATTCTCTCCTTTATGTGGTTGAGCTCTTGTTGGATGTCCTTGAAGCGCTACTCCCAATACCACTCTATTCTTTCGTGTTGGAAAGGGAGAAAATCATTCTTCTCGACCCCAACGTTTTGGCTCTACTCTTCTTCATTGTCACCATTCCTAGGGACGAATGGGGAGCCTGGCTGTTCTCTCCTCCTACGTTAGCTTCACTGAGGGGTTTGAGGTGTTATTTTTTCGGTGAAGAGGATTATTCTGGGCTCACTGGGCTGGTTGTGCCTCCTAGGACGTTGTAAAAGCTTCAGGAGTTCTTCATTTTGCCGTAACAGACGTTGGTTGGCTTGACGAAGGGCCTCTAGTTTGTTGTTCGTGGGGGAATTCACCATAGGAGGATTAGCCTCGATGGTGGGGAAGAAAACCTGGGGATCTTTGTGTTTCCTACTACTGGTGGCATCCTGTGGGTTCTTCATCTACGGGTGGTTCATTTGGCTCCTGCACATGTTTCGGATTGAGACCATCAGTCACTGAAGAATAAATGTATTTGTAACAAGAACAATCTTTCCTACAGATGGTGTCAAACTGATGGTGAATATTTTACATGGATGAGCAGAACATTTGAATGCTTTGATAAAATTTTGACCTGAGCTTCTAGGCTTGTATAAACTAGGCGAATAAGGGAAATGACTGACATGCTGAAATTAGAGTGGTTCACCTAGCTTGGGAGCTCGACTAGTCCACTTATTTAATGGAGTCTCTTGCTCCTGAGATTTATATCAATGGTGAATGTGGTTTACAATATAATTTTGGGATACAAAACGGATTTGCCCTTTTAATGGAGGCTTTGTACAATATTTATAATGAAATTCTTATATCTCAGGGATCTGTAGCGAGATCTTTGTCTTGCATCCGTGTAATCTCCTTTGATTTTAGGAGAGAATTTTGCTCAATTGAGAGTTTTGTGCCTTGAGTATATCTTTGACTGTTGTTTCGGGGGTGCTTTTCGTTATACAATTGTTCCTTCTTCGTTTTCCTAATTGTTTGCTCTGGGTGGTGTTCTAGGTCCGGACTCATGAGCCTAGGAGGTCCTGACTGACCTCCTGATCTAACCTCTCTTAACGAGCTCTTACTTGAAATTTATTCTTGGTATCATCAATAATAAAATAAATAGATTTATTTGTCATTAACTTTTTATGGCTTAGATCACTAGATGATTATTGATATGACGGTCCTTATGCAAAATTTTTCTAAGACTGCTATCTCTCATCTAACTCTCTTTCCCTATCTCATACTAATTGATACAACTTTCACTCCCTAACTCTAAGACTTCTATCTCCCTATCCTATACAATAACTTTCTCTCCCAATCTCATATTAGAATTTGACTCCTCTGTTGTTTGCGAGGAACAACAGCCCCTGCTGTTCTGTTAAAACGACACCGTATGGTGCCTTTTTTAAAAAACCAATCAGACCAAAAAATTCAATTGGGCTTAAAAAAAAAGGCCCGAAACTATTGAAGACCCAAACCGCTTAACCAATCAGTCCCAAAGAATGTCTATATATGATGCCATCCCTAAGGAATGTTTTTACTGTGCAAGATTCATGTTGACATGGCAGCGGATTGTGGGACATTACTTAAAGATTCATACGAACTTATGAGTATTCAGACAGGTGGAAGGGAACTTATGTGAAGTGTATGGTTCGAAGGAGAGTGTCACTCTCCTTTGGGATAGTGTCAAAAGAAAGGTCAAGGAGAAAGAAAAATGAGATGGTGTAAATATGATGTGCAATGAACAAAAGTGCTCCCCAATCGCAAGGAGACTTTCAAGAGTCGTGTTTTACTTGGAAGAGTATTCCAAGGTCGTTTCCACAGGGAATGAAGTAAACCGAGGGGAAGGTGATTTTGAGTAAAATAAAATGTAAAATCTTTGTGGTTTGAAAGTTGTTTTGGTGAAGTGTGTTGGTGAAAATGAAATGAGAAACAAATGTTGGAAAATCCAAGAGGCCACTCCAATGGTGATACCATCTCAACTCGAATCCCTCATCTAATAGAGCATGAATGAACGATTGATTCGTGGGAAGTTAGGGATAAGCTGAGTGAGTATCTAAACATAAACCGTGACTAGGCCTACAAAATATCAAAGACCCACTGACTATCCATTCTCAACCCTGTCAAACCGAACCATTGAACTCTGAAAAGAGGGAGGAGAAAGAGTTGAAATGGTATACCCAAAAGGAGGTTTCCCTTAGCTTTGCCAACTAGAAGATTTAGCTACTCATGCTTAAAATGAAATAGACAATGTAATGAGAGTGAATTACAAAGATATGAAGTTCTAGAGTAACTAAATACAAGAAATTGTAAGCTCAAGGTGAAAGAAATGAATACCCATTTTATATCTAAGAAAATGAAAAACTTTGGTGCAATAATGGTAAAAGCTTTAAAAGAGCATTAAACTAGCAATGAACATCAAGGAACCATCATTAATGACATTAAATGAAGTTCTAAAGATTCATCCCAGAGATTATAATACAATGTATTGAAAGAAATGTAAAAATCTCAAATTTCTCTCACTAGACACTATTCATCATCTTTTACCAGACTCTCTCTCTCTCTCTCTATATATATCTCCTATAATGAGTAGAATTCCTGAACAATAGAGATCTTCCCTTGCCAAAAACGTGCTTGGAGTGATGACCTAGGATCCAGAAGTGACCTCTATTTGTAGGGGTGCAGGAGGAATGGTCTAGATAGGGGGAGTGCAGAGCTTGTCTGCACACCCAACAATTCTTCTCTTCTCTCTCCTCATTGATCACCATGGCTTCAAAGTCCAATGAGATGTGTGAAATAGATGAATAGTATTGAGGGTGTGTTAGGGGAGCATGAGAGATCTGATAGTGGGACCCTTAAAGCAACAGAGCTTGAGATACAGAGATTTGGAGCAGACTCAGTAGACAGTACCGGTACTTCGAACTCAAGTAGCCTCGGCGTACCAGTATTGCGTACCGGTATTGTTTTTGATGTTTCTTTCTATTTTTTGATTTTTCACCTCTTGAGCTTTCCTCTAGTTATTCTTTCATCCCCTATCATCTCAATGCATTTGGAAAGGCCTTAAGAAGCCTCTGTTAGCACTTTTTATCTGCAAACATCAAATATCTCTGTTAAGAACTCAATCCATGAAATTCCCTTCATTTAACTCCCCAAAACCATTAAAATAAGATAATTAGCACATAGAAATGTACAAATTTTTGTGTTAATCAATTATTATATGATGAAATGGTAGCATCGTTTTAATGGTTATTTGAGACATTTTTGCAAGCAATGTCTGGGAAGAAGCCTATCACCATCTTTACTGACCAAGATCAAGTAATAACTAAGACAATAACCCAAGTGATTCCAAAGACTTATCACGGGCTATGTACTTGACACCTTTCCCAAAATGCTTTAGAACTTCTAGGAATATATACAAGGATGGTTCTAACTTTGTCACCAATTTGCAAAAATTTATCTACGAATATACGTAAGAGCATGAATTATTTGAGGCTTGGAATATTTTGCTTGATGAGTATAATTTGCAGGATAATACCTGGATGAAGACAACTTGGACTTTGAGGGAGAAATGGGCTAAGGTGTATATGAAGAGAACTTTCACAATAGGTATGAAGAACACCCAATTTAGTGAGAGTTTTAATGCAAAATTGCAAAAGTACTTAAAGTCAGATCATGATATTGTTCAACTCTATACTCACTTTGATAGAGTTGTAAATGATAAGAGATATGTGGAGTCGGAGGAAGAGTACCATGCTAGGCAAAAGTAGCCAAGAATGAAGTTGAAAAAAGCTCCCATATTGGTGCAAGTTGGACAATGTTACACTCTTCCTATGTTTGATTTATTTCATTATGAGTATGATATATTCCAGTGTGCTGTTGTGAAGCCATGCAATACTATGGAGCAACAACATCAATTTGTTGTTAAATTGTTTGGAAAAGAGAGGGAATATTTGGTGTGGATAAATGCCACTGAACAACTTGTTAATTGTTGTTGTCAGAAGTATAAAATGGTTGGAATATTATGTAATCATGCACTTAAAGTGTTGGACACAATTGTTATTAAGCAAATTCCTAAACGCTATATAATAAAGAGATGGAGACAAGATGCAAAGAATATTTACATTCCAGATTATAGTGTATCAAATGGGGAGGATCCTAAGTTGGTGGCAACATCTCGTTATAAGCAACTATGTCCTACAATGGTACAATTAACAACTCATTGCTTTGATCTTGGACCTGCACATCAGTTGGTGACTCGAGTCGTTCATAATTTGTTTGAACAAGTGGAGAGAATGTTTACATCACATATTGATGAAGGTAGTGCTTCATTTGAAAGCACATGTGTGGATAATGAAGGAATGAAGAATGTGGACCCTAACATTTTACAAGTGAAAAGTATAAAAAGGAAGAATGGTGGTTACAAAGGTTGGCGTCGACTCAAGCCGTGGCATGAGAAACCATCTAAGAGGAAGAAATTAGTTACACAACATTCTAATATGTCCAAGGTATGACACATCGAACATTAAGTGATTTTTTTATATTTACTTAACATACGACAATATTGATTTGAGGATTATTTGTCATTAAGGTACCTTTATCTTCACAACTAGTATATCCACATCTATTATCTTCACAACCATTATCTACACAACCAGTATCTTCACAAGAATCCAATACTCATGTATGTTAGTTTATTCATACGTTGATTACATTGATTTTAATGTTATATTCTCATTGAATCATTCTAATTTATGTAGGGCATGTCATTTGATGCAATACAAATGTATTTATTCGCTGTGGAATCCTCCTTCATTAACGAGAACTTCTATGATTTTTCAAGGATATTTGAAGAACAAGAGAGCAAAAGTTATGTTTGTGCTACCCTCCAAGGTTGTAGATGGTTGAGTTGTTGGTGTTGTTTTTTTGCTATTGTTTGATGCTGATGTTTTGCAATGAAGTTGATGTTGCTGCTGTAGTGTTGAATGGTGCTTCAAATTGTTGTTCAAGTTTTGAAGTTCAATTTTGCTTGTTCTTAACACTTTCTTGTCTTGTTTTAGAAGATTAACCATCTCTATGGAAACACCTGTGTACATGAACCCATAATGTGAGTTGATGTTTATGCATGTTAATGGTTGAATTTAAATTGTTTAACTATATTGAATCCATAAACATCCAACATGAAATGCCACCATCATCCAACAAATGCCTACAATACCATCAAACAAGAAAAGGAAAAAATTTATTTCCAAAAAATAATACATTACAAGAATCAAAGAACAAAATGTTCTAAAAATAGAAAAAAATGGCTTTAATCCTTCAAGAGGATTTAAACCATTTCTAATTATATTTTAATGTCTCTTTGACTTGAAACATGTCCTATTTATCCCAGCTCCATGACTTCAGACTAGTAGCTCCAAGCTCAGAAGTAGTCAACTGCAACACTAGCCCAGATTGATCCTGTTGTAGAAGCAGACTGCCAGACAGAGGCAGAATGCTCGCATGCTCTTTGGCCGCAAACCATAAGCTGTCTGATCTATGTAGTATGCCTCCTGTTCCTGCTAAACACACATCCAGGTGCTAGCAGTACTCCACAGATAGAAACAATAGGTCCTAGTGTTTCAACATCCTTCCAGCAGGTGGCAAGACACCACTAGTAGAGAAATCATAAGAACTCCCAGTATGCACTGCAAAAGATGTTAAGTAGTTAGCAACCCCATTCACCTCTCTATAAACATGTTTGATCTACACCCTCAGTCTATCAAACAAACCTCCAATCTTCTCCAAAAAAACCCCTCAATCTCTATGGCATTTTTGCCTTGCCCAACACCATTTGTACAAAAGTTTGAGAATTTTAAAAGTAGCACCCATAGGAAAAGAAGACTTGGGAGAAGATTGAATCTACATGTGGTTTGAAAAAATTGGAAGAATTGAATCAAAAAATCAAATTCAAAGTAAATTCTGAAATGGAAATCAAAATCAAAAAAATTAATTACTATTGAATCGAATCACATAAGCTTCGGCCATTGAAAACCAAAATTGAGATCTTTGTGGCATTTGATCAAACACCTTATAGATTATATGCGATGTGAGTGTTCTTCATATTGGTTCACCCATATTACTAGAGAATTTCCACCTTTACTTTATATTGCTATACAACTAGCTATTTTATCTAGAAGATAGAAGCACTCATGTGTGTTTGTTCTACTCTGGTGGTTTAGTTTAAATAAATAGAAAAGGTTCAGAAAAAAGATTATGAACATAGATAGAGAGATATGGGTACCATTATTGACCAGCGGTGATGGAGGCGTAGGCATCGATGAATCGTCCAAATTTTGGGTCTTCGACTTTGGCATCATTTTGGGTCTTTGACAGTGTTAGGGCTTGAATTTTTTATCAAAAAAAATAGAATGGTGCTATTTAACGAGCAAAAAAAAAATGCAAACGACGTCGTTTTTGGGCGAGTAACAGGGGCTACTGTTCTTAAGGAAAAGCAGAGGAGCCGGATCTCTCATACTAATTGATACAACTCTCTCTTTCTAATTTTAATACTTCTATCTTTCATTTACTATATGCAAACTTATAGTTCTAAAAATAATAAATTTTTTTTTAAAAAAAAGCTCAAGCTAATCACCAATAAGAAAAATAAGCAATACCAATTACACCAAAAAAATTTTAAAAATAACAAGTAACCAATAAAAACAAAACAATTTCCCAAAAAAACAAAAACCCAAAGTCCAAGCTAATCATCAATAAAAAAAAAATAACAAGTGACCAATAAAAATAAAAAACTCAAAGCCCAAACTAATCACCAATAAAAAAAATTAAGTGATACCAATTGCACCAAAAAAACATAAAAAATAAAATAAAATATAAGATAATTACCAATTCTTCGACGCAAAAAACAAAGTATAAAATAAAAAAAATAACAAGTGACCAATAAAAACAAAACAATTGAAACCAATAGAAGTCATAAAAAAAAATTAAAGTCAATCTAATCGCCCTCACCACTTCCACATAAACCAAAAAATAAATATACAATTCATAAATAAGACATTCAAGTTACTATTTGTACCATAAATAAATCATTACTACAAGCTCCAAAAAAAAAATCAAATTCAATTCTATTACTATTAAAAAAATAACAATGGTACTGCTTGTCTTATAAAGGCTTTGCCTTTTTTAGATTAAGGGTTTTAGCCCCCTTTCTCCTCCCCCTTCCCCTCCCCCACCCAAAACAAAAATACATTCCTTTTTTGTACCAAATAAAATAAAAAAAATAAGCAGCAACCAATATAAAAAAATACATGAAACCAATTGCACCAAATGTTAGTGGTGTATGTTTTGACAAGAGTTTATTGGTCTTAATGTTTAATGTTCGTGTTGGTTTAGTTGTAGATGCTTTGACATTTGTTGATTGTTGTTAAATGTCATATGTTACAACTGTATTGCTTATATCTTGATTTATGTTGGTTTTATTACATTCCTTAATTTACGATTGTAAATTTGATTTAATTTTTTTGGAAGCTGGTGGAATTTCAAATAGCAAAATTTATTTTTTTGACAATATTTGTGAACCTATTTTTATTATATAGATGGTTGCATTTGTGGGTAGTTTTTGTTTGAGATATTTATTACATAGGTGGATTGAGTAATTATGTTTTGTTATTGAATTGAATCATGGTAATGACAACGAAAACATAATTCTTATAGATGAGAAATATTTTATTAATTTCTTTTATTGCTTAAAGATTGTAAATTTGATTTGATTCTGTTAGTATTTTTTTTCTGAGATAATTGTATATGTGTTGTTGTTTTGGAGAGTTTTTTGTTCATTTTTATGTTAGTTCCTATAATATGAGGGCAAGTCATTTTAAAATAAGAATTGGTATGAATGTTTTCGAATTATGTTTTTTTTTTTTAATTTTGAAAATTGTTTGTGATTTTTTTGTTTATTGCATAGTACTTTTAAGTACGGACAATAATTAGTATATATATAAACTACTAACACTGAATATTAATATTTGAAAAAAAATGATAGTAGTAAAATGGTCAACAAAAAAAGTAACATTGAATATTGATATTTCAAAAAAAAAGTAACATTCAATATTAATAGGTTACTCATAAAAAAAATAGTAACATTCAATATTAAATTAACCGTAGTCTTCTTAGCAAAAAAAAATGAGAGAGAGAGAGAGATATGATAGTGATGTCAAATTTAAATTTGAATTTCAGATTTTATGAAAAAAAAATTCCATTGAGTGTGAATCAAGGATGACTATTTAGAAAACTAATTCAATATTGAATATTACTTTTTAAGTCATTAGAAAGACATTTTGGAGTTTTAAAAAATTAGTGGACTTAATTACTTATTAATAAGATTAAAAACGGATTTACCTCAAATAAGTTTCTTTGACGGATTAAATTTATTATAAGTCTTTTAAGGAGGACTCAACCCTAACTTTCACTTAATTTTTAACATTCTTGAAATGCACTAACTATTTGGATTAGTTACATTGACCCGTTTTAAGTTTTGATCAAATAATTCAAAATTCATCGACATTTTAATAATAACAGAATTATCAGCTTAAAATTCAGTTACTTCCGAAAAGGGTTGTTAGTTGAACAAGTCTGAGCCGAGTTTAAAATTTTTTTTCTTAATCGAGCTTAAAAAATTGATCAAATTTGGTTCGTTTAGGAAACGAGTTGAGTCTTAACGAACCAAAAACAAGTCGAGCCCGAGCCAAGTCCAAATACTTGCACATAAATGAATTGAACCTATCGAGTTTGAGCCAAGATTGTATGGTTTGTTTTTTAAACGAACCTAAATACTTGTTCAAGTTCAGACTCATTTGAAAAACGAACCAAACATGAACGAGCCAAATTCGAGTCAAACTCTAGCCAAGCTCGATTAGCTCAATTTGATTAACAATCCTACTTCCGAACTAAATCTCACCATGAAAACCAGTTAAACAATTATGGTCGTGTTGCACGAAACGAACAACATCAAGGATTTTTACTTGTCGAAAAAAAAAAAGCTTGACGTATTTTTAACTGATACATTTTCTACTACTGCACCAAGAAATGACACAATAAAACTTTTCCAATTATTTCAAACTTTTGCTATTTTTACATTCATGGAGTCTTGTGAAGTAAATTCATATTTCCCACCAAATGCATTTTTCAAATTCATATACACAATATATATATCCAATACTATCATCTATTGACAGATTTGGAAAGTTGTATAGTACAATCTTTGAGGTAAAGAATGAAGCAAAGACTTCAATCACTCAACTCATGGTTTGGGTGGGGGAAGTGAGAGAAGGGGTGGGGGGAAGCCTGTCTGGCATAATCAGTGTCCAGTACATACGAGAAAATGGCCTATCAAGGGCATGAAATCCAGGAACAATGCCATTGTTTTGGATTTTTGCTTTGCTTTGCTTTGCTTTGTTTTGTTTACATAAGGATTGGGTTTTAGCTTGGAATTGAACTTGAAGACGGACCAGAAAATGTGTAATTTTGATGGAGAGGTGGCGATACGAACTCGGGAGGACATGGTGCTGGAGCAGGATGTGCAATGAAGGTAGGAATTTCTTCTCCAGGCATCAATACTGAAACCCCATTTGCATAAGTAGTTATCTGCAATATAACAAGCAAACATACATATTGAGGGATGATTCCGGAGGTATAAACAAAATTATTGAAATCAAAGGAGAGGAAAATATGATCAGAATTACATACAAGTTTTTCAAGTCATTGAAAAACCAAGTATATCACGTTCTATCATTGTCTCAAATTCAGTAAATGATGCCCAGTAAAAGAATAAGGGGTCTTTTAGTAACGTTTTTTGAAGTAACTTTTTAAGCCAGAAATGAAATGCCCCAAAAGAATAGGTACATTGGAGGAACAGACAAGGAGAACAAAAAATAAAGTAACAATATAAAGCATAACACCACTTTAAAAAGCACCAAAAGGTTATCAAATGGTAGCAAAAGTTCAAAACAAGTCACCCTTTTAGAATAAGAAAAAGGCTCATCGGGCAATTAATAAAAATCCTGAATAGGAGTGGAATTCACCAAACAGTGAGCTCATATATATATATATATATATATTGCCTCACCCTATGTTTAAAAATAACTGTTGTACTCATTAAACATGATGCTGGTCTTGTGGAGATCATGTGTCTTTCATCTTATTTGGAAGATGCATACAATTTTGACACCAAATGCAATCTTTTATTTGTCACTTTGTGGTTCAATTTTCATTTATAATGAAAGCAGTTGGACACACCCCCAAAGTCAGTGACATAAGGTTTTGACTATATCATTCTTAAAGATGCTACATTAGGGCATAAAATGAAGGGAGGCATTAGTTACGCGCATATCATTATTTTACATTAAAGAGCATATAAAAAGCACTAAAATAAAAATGATGTGCAGCAGATTCACAATGCACTCCATAAATCAAGGGCTTGTCAGTTGTCACAACCAAACCCTATGTCAGCAGAGTTAAAAATAACTAAGCAAAATGTCACTTAGACAGAAAGACATGGCAAGTGCACAGTTTATTCAAAGGTGACCTATTGAATAAACAGAAAGGCATATATAGCTGCGTAGGCCACATGGTAGGGAGAGACTAAACAAGGTTGGTGAGTGTTGGGCACATCCTGAAAGGATTCATGGTCACTTCATTTGTTTTATATGAAATAACACAAATAGATGATAGTTTTGGCATTGTTCAGATCTAGCCCTAGGGATGAAGATAAGATTATAGGGAGGTTATCTAGGTTAAAATTTAACTGAACATGCATTTTCAGTAACTGATTTTGAATACTTGCCCAGCATTGCTTAGAAAACATTCACACTCAAAATTTGAGGGCAAGCGGTGATGAAGTTTGGTATCATAAATTTTGAAGGCAAGTGGATCCGGGTCGATTAGAAAGAGATTTCCAGGCAATGACAACTCTGAGTAGTTTTATTTACCAAAGAAAAAGAAAAAAAAACGAGGGCATTATTGGATGGTCCTGGATAATCAATGAAACACTATTAGAACAACTGAGATAATTATTAAACAGGATTCACTTGTTTTCTAGTTATAGGTCTTTTACCTACAGGTCACATGGGATGCTAATAATGGTTTTAAAGTGCCCAGGTTCAACAGAAATAAAAAGTAGATAAAGTTGGGCATGGATTATGCATAATCTATGGAATTTAGACAAGAACACATGCAGGTGACAAACAGGGGACCCATAAGACTAAAGCAGACAAACAATTATACTAATGTCTCTCTTGCTTGAGTCACATTTATGGATAAACCAATAAAACCAGGTGGAAAATTTCTGTAAACTACTAATTAGCATTAATAGAAGGATATGCAAACACATTAAACTAAAATGAATTTGAGATATGACTTGAGTATGATGGGTATTCAGAATGTAATATTATGAACAAGCAAAGAAGCACCATAAATTGGGCATAAAATAAAAGAAAAGCTATGAATACCTTAGATTTTTCTATTTAGCATTTATGTAGTGATGTGCCAAGGATCCAAGTGATTATTATTCTAAGATCTTAATCGAATAAAGTTGTGTTTAGGTGCCGTATCAATATAATATCAGAATATAATATTGCAGAATTGTATAATTCAGCCCACTATAGAAACTCCAATCCATCCTACTCATCCTTCATGAAGATGATGAACTTCTAAGGGACTATAAACAAACCAATTAGAGAATTTGTCATTGTGGCACTAACAATATCACACTACTTAACTTGGTGCAACGAAAAAATAACTACAAGGAATTATGGGTTTGCTTGCAATACTGTTTTGCCAGTAATTTAAAAAGGATGGCTATAATTCAAAAACTGTTCAATTTGGGATGGGATCAAAATTAGACAGGAAAGTGAAAATTTAGTAAGCAGAGACAATGTTTATAATTTTCAATGGAAGTTAATTATGAAAAAAATACATGTTTACCATTGAGTTCCCAAACAAAATGGTGTTTCTGGTGGTTGAAGATCATCAAGTAAGCATGAAATTAGGGTCCTCCAAACATGGGGATTCAAGAGAGGACCCACTAATGGATGGTCTATAAGCAAAGGAATAAATGGGGCCCAAATAACAACCTTCTTGTCTGATGGTATAGTTTGTTATAGACAAAGAGTCACATGAACATAGAGATGAAAATGCTTCCAACTTTGGCTTTACATCAACCAAAGCTACTATTTTCTCAAAAAAATTAGTCTGCTTTTAGTCTGCATATTGAAAATTATAGAAGAAAATAAGTAATGCATCTAAAGTTAACACCACCAAAATTAATGAAACCACAAAGAAATTAAATCCCCAAAATGGATAATCAGAGATGTTATCTTGAAGATATAATATATATGAAAGGAGCCATTCATAATTAATATAATCACTAGTCAAATTGCATAGATTAGCCATGATGAAACATCGGACAAAGTGACAGTCACACTAAACATTCTTTCTTTCTTTCATTGGGTAAGAAGAAAATAAGGAAAATTGAACTACTGGCATTATCACTTAGCTTAGAATGCTTGTGAAGCAATTGCAGAAAAAAAGAAGAAAGAAATAGGGTGTGGGGAGAGTGAAAGAGAGAGGGAGAGAGAGGCATTTCCATTTTCTTCAACAGAGATGATTTATTTGTTAGGAAGCGCCTGGTATACCCAGGAATATATGCAAGAAAATAATTAAAAACCACACACTCAACGATATTAAACGGAGAGAGAGAAAGAGAGAGAGCCTTGGGAGATGGGTAATTGAGCTTCCCATTGGCCATCATCTGCGCCGCTTGATCCCCACCGTTCCGTCCACCGGCAGCCGCCGATCTGGACCGCAGAAACCTCTCAAAGATAGCCATAACAAGGAACATAGAAATGAGAATCGCAGTGGCAACAAACCCAAAAGACACAGCATTGACAGAACTGTCGAAGTTTTTCCAATGACCTTCTCTCTCTATAATAGCACTCACTGGAGCTACACTTGGTGGTTGTAGTGTACCCCAGACACTACTACTCTCTCTACCCATGTAAGCGACTCTCTATGTACCCTTTATGTCTCATAGCCAATCAAACAAAGGCTGCTGAAGGATTGTTCTTTTTTCATGGCATTCTACTTCGACCTTGATTAAAGAAAATGGCCACTGCTACTCTGAAAACAGACGCAGAGGGAGAGAGAGAGAGAGAGAAAGAGAGAGAGTCACCAATCAAACGAGGCTACAAGGCGACAAACAGAGAAAGACCCGCTTGTTTTTTACTTCATGATAATGTAGTCCTATATTTGTAGAGGGAAATGCGCATTTGCTGCTTATTCGGGATTTCGAGAGAGAGAGAGAGAGAGAGAGAGAGAGAGAGGCGATGACCGATTCGAGATGGGTAACTACCAAGCTTTATGGTATTTTCCTATAAAAAAATCACACTCTAATCTTCTAAAGCTATGGCCTAATAAATGGTCTCCTTCACTCTTCACGGCGATGACAGAAAAAGTGAGAGAGAGAGAGAGAGAGAGAGATGAGCAGTGGGCAAAGGTTGACAAGAGAACGATTTTGGGATGGTTGAGCCTTTGAGAAGTCCAAGGGATAGTGTTGAGTGTGCTCATCTCACTCCCAAATTATAATATATATATTTTTTGTTTACAAGAGGATAAGTTTGTGCCAACTATTTCTTCGGGATTGAATAATATAACTTGAATTACGTTAAATTATATCTTAAAAAAAATAAAAATAATTAACTCTTAATCAGTATAAAAAAGGTTGAACTTAAGATCTTCAGATAACAAGAGTTAGTATCAACCACCGAATCACTCTTAAAAAACTTTAAATTATAGTTAAATACTAGCATGTATCATCAAATTTATGAAGTTTCCTCATCTCAATCTCCAATTTTAATAATTTACAGTTACGATCAATCATTTACTATTATATTCTGTCTTAATTAGTTTTACATTATCCTATTAATTGAGCATTTTATTTTTGATGATACCTTAGAAGATTTATAACTGAGCAGAAACTCGGGAAAGTAGGTCAGATCGGGAGGTCAGACGAGAGATTCAGAACTTAGAGGTCCAGATCTCGAGCCATCCTCAAATCAAACAAAAAGAAAATGATAAGGACACAACTGGTTGGCAGCAGATGTATCTAAAATAACGAAAAGTCGTAATCAAGGCATAAAACTCTCAGTCAATATCCTCCTAGAATCGATGAAGATCTTGCGGAGAAGAAGCAGAGATCTCGCTACAGATCCCTTAGAGATAAGAATAATATTACAAATATTGAACAGTGCCTCCATTGCAAGGGGGATGAACGCTAATTACATTAAAAAATAAAACATTTTGTAGATTGGATACATGAGGAATATAGATCCAAGGAGCAAGAGTCTCCATTAAAGAGTGGATTAGCCGAGCTCCAGAGCCGGTGAACTACTATCATTTCATTGTGCAAATCATCCCATACCCCGAAGGATTTTATTCCTAATGTGCACGAGCCTTGTAGTTCAGGTTTGTTCCTATCCACACATTCATCCATTCTACTCATCCACATAAAAATTCCACATAAAAATTACACCATCAGTTTGGTGTTATCTGTGGGAATAATTGTTCTCATTACAAGTATATTGATCATTCAGTAACTAATGGTCTCAACTCGCAACATGAGCAGAAGTCAAGTGAATTCCTCACGAACACAAAATCAGTAGGAGACTATTAGTGGAAGGTAACAAGAGAACCTTCATGACTTTGTACCCGCTGCAGGAGATAATCCTCCTATAGAGAATCCCCCAACGAATAACGAAATGGAGGCACTCCGCATAGCCAACCAACGTCTCCTCCAGCAAAACAAAGAGCTCTTGAAGCTCTTGCAATGTCCTTAATAGACATGACCAGCCTAAGGAGGTCCTCCACAAGGGGACCATCAACGACTTGACCCCCTCAGGGAAATAAATGAAGGAGGCAAGAACAACCAAGCTCCTTTTCCACTTCCTAGTGTTGGTGGGAACGAAGAGATACAGAGTCAAGATAACGGAATCGAAAAAAATGAATTTCTCCCTTTCCAGAAGGAAAGGATGGAGTAGTATTGGGAGCAGCGCTTCACATACATTCAGCAAGAGCTCAGTCACATGAGGGAAGTCATAAAGGGTAATACCCCAATAACGATGGATGCTCTTGTTCAACAGATTGAATCCCCATTCACCGTTGGGGTGCTTTATTTTTCCCTCCTTCTGAAGTTTAGAATGCCCCAAATAGAGACCTTTGCAGGGACCAAAGATCCCATGGACCATCTCAACACCTACAAAAATCAGATAAAATTGCATGGATACCAAGATTCAGTATGATGCTTAGCCTTTGCCATTACACTAAAGGGCTCAACCTTGACATAGTTTAACCAATTACCCCCGACCTTAATCTCTTCCTTCAAGGAGCTCTAAATATATTTTGTGTCCCATTTTATTAGAGCTCGGATCTTCAAAAATCCGAGCTACCACTTGTTGACTGTGAATTGGGACCCAACGAGAATGTACGGTCGTATGTCCAAAGATTCAACTCAGAATCTCCAAAAGTAGATGTTCCAGACGAGAAGTTTATTATTACCGCTTTCATAACCGGTTTAGGGGTACAGTCAAAGGACTTGATGTTTTCCATCTCAAAGAACCCTCAGGCAAGTATGGCCGAGGTATTGACTAAAGCAAAGAAGTAAATAAATAGAGAGGAAGTTCTCCTCTCTAAGGTAGGGAGCTCTTCCTCGTAAAAGAAAAAAGAGAAGGAGGAATAGAAAATGGAGCGTAGTCCCCGGAAGAAAAGAGAGCAAGATAGGTCTCTGAGAAGAGACATAGATCACTCTCCAAAGATAAAAGGAAATGTTAGAGATTGCTTAGGTCCTTCGCAGCCAGAATTGTAACTGAGATACGCACCTTGACAGCTTACCCCCTGATTGCCTGAGTGTCATAGATCCTGTATAAGGTATAAAAAAAGAAATTCCTGAGATGGCCACCTCGAATGAAGATGGATCCAACAAAGAGGGATCCCACGAAGTACTGCAACTACCATATAGACCATGGTCACCATGCTGATTATTATATCCAACCAAAGAAGGAGATTGAGTTTCTGATCCAGCGAGGGCAACTGCATCGCTTCGTGGCCCATGATAATCATAACCGAGCTCTTTCACCTCTACCACCTCAACAACAAGTACTTGTACCATATCAATAGCCTCTGGGAGAGATCGGAGTGATATCTAGAGGATTCACAGGAGGTGGAGAGTCCAGCTCAACCAGAAAGGCTCACATACGCAGAATCAAAGCTAAAAAAGCTTTGAAACTGCCTACTGTGTCCAAGATTCCAAGGCTGGACACAACTATCATTTTCTCAGATTCAGACTTGGAAGGTTTTCAACATCCCCATGACGATCCCTTGGTGGTAAGAGTCGTGTCAGCCAATAGAACTGTTTATTGGGTTCTGATTGACAACGAAAGCTCGACAAATATCATTTTTGCGTCTGCATTCAATAAAATGGACATAAGAAGGAAAAAACTTAAGCTAGTAAGTGCTCACTTGTTAGGATTCTCGGGAGAAAGGATGATACCTTTGGGATCAATCCAGCTCGTGCTCACCTTAGGTGCTCGCCTTCCTAGGCCACCACAACCGTAAGATTCCTAGTGGTTAATGCACCTTTAGCATATAATATCTTTCTTGGAAGGCCTTCCTTCAATGCCAGGAGGACCATACCTTCTGCCTACCACCTCGTCCTAAAGTTTACTATAGAGAATGGAATTGCAGTAGTCCGAGAAGACCAGCGTGTAGCACGGGAGTGCTACATGGCTTCTGTGAAAAAGAAGGAAGTTGAGAACATTCAGTTAGATGAGCTCGACATAAGATATGATTTAGATACCAGACCAATGCCATCAGAGGAGCTGGAGCCCGTATAGATCGACAAAGAGCTAGAACACCTTGTTTATGTGGGATCAAAGTTGAGTAGAGAAATTAAAGACCTTTTGATTCAGTTCCTAAGGAGAAATATGGAAGTCTTTGCTCAAGAAGGCTCCTAATACACTTACTTGTATGAGAGAAACTCTTCCAGGAATGAGGGACCCTATTTTGAGAGCAGTGAAACTCGATAGACCTCCAAAGGGCTCCAAAAATGAAGAAAAAATGCTGAGTCCACCCTTCAGGAAAGGGGGGAGGTCGAGAATCAAAGGACGCTCGCGAAAGTGTCTCCACCGAAAACTACTGAAGCAAGAGACCTCGTCATCCTCAAGATCATAGAAATAAAGAAATTCAGCAATCGTAGGGAAGTTCTTGCCTTGCAGGCACCAGAAGAGGAAAAAGAAAATCATGATAGCCCATCCTTAAGGAGAAAGACGGGAAGGGCATAATTCATAGTAAGCTAGGATCCACCAAATTGAAGGATAAATGGGTAGATGAAGGCTCATCTCCAGAGCACCTTCAAAGATACAAACTATGCCCTCGAAGAAGGAACTTACAAGGCTCATTGGAGGTTGGGACTCGTAGGGACAAGTCCAATTTAGGGAAGAATCGTCTTTAAATACCATCCAGATCTGAAGATCTCATTGTTGAAGGGGTTAAGTAACGAGAATGCCACTTCTAGTCGATCCTGAAGAAAGTTCGTTCCTTGAACAAAGAGAAAACAAGAGCAGCCATCAGGAACTCAAGGCAAGATCAAGAAATAAGGAAAGACTCCAAGACTTGTAAGTAACCCTAAAATTTTTGGAGACCTTGAAGAAATAGCAGTTTTAAAGAAACCAAGAAACGCATAGAAATTAAAGTTGGTGGTTTCTTAAATTTCCAAAATTAGAATGACAGTTACAATTCTTGGAAGATAGGCGAGCATGAAAGGGTCGGGGTTTTAACTCTGAGAGCTAAGGTCTTTAAGCCCAACCCAAGCAGAGCCTAGTTGCACAATCTTTCTTCATTCATAAGTAAGCTTCTTTCGGTTATGCTTCTTGTGCTCCTTTGGAGATTTCTCAGATTTTCTTGAGTTGAGGTCAACTCGTATGGTTGCATGGAAAGAAATCTTCTTTAAGTTATGCCTCTTGTGCTCATTTGGAGACTTCTCAGATTTTTTGGTGTTAATGTTAGCTTGTATGGCTGCATGGACCTTCTGGTACATCTCCTCAAGGCCATCGGCCTTAACACCCCTCTTGAGGTGTTGGCTAAAATGGGATTGATGTTCCTTGAGCTCATCTTCCATCAAAATTCTCATATATGCTGCAATATGGCCTCCACAGACGTACTTATGATGGACCTCAGCTTCAAGTGGCTTACTCTCTTTGTCAGGACCAACAAACCTCTTGTCATTATGAGGAATGTCGAGTTTACCATCCAATGATCCCTAAAGGGCACTAGATAGCAGGGAGGAGCTCTCCAGGGGTAAAACCTAGTAATTCCAATAGCCTTTTAGCTCTACAACTCTTTAGAAACCCTTAGCAAGTATACATTAAGAAGAATCAAGTACTCCTTGAATAAGACCCCAGCTTAGCATATAATCTGCTTTTCAGCTATTCCAAACTCGTTTGCTTCAAGGAGATCTGAAGGACTCCTCAAATCAAGGGAGTAAGGGGAAAATGAAGCAAAGCAATGACTACAACAGTAATAATAATCCAGGAAATAGCATATCATGTTTAGCATTTACAAAAGCAGGGCGTGTTTAGCAGTTACTTCAGTAAGACAAAAAGATTGCACAAATGTACATCTAAAAAAAAAAACACATATATAAATATCCCTAAAGTATACATAGGAGATAGGAGTTCTAGGATCTTGTAGGAGCAGGAGAAAAAGAGCCAGGTAGCTTGACTGCCGATGCTTCTGGAAGATCAGCAGGGGAAGTCTCTAACAAACCTTCAACTGAAGTTTTTAAAATCTCAAGGAGACCAAGAACAGACAAGGGAGTAGGAGACTCAACTTTAGCCAGAGCTCTTTCCACTAGGTCAGTAGAGAAAGATGTGGCAACAGGGGTGACTAAGGTTGAAGCAGGGAACTTAGCAATCACAGAAGCTGGGGCATTCTTAGAGGTAAGAGTCGCAGGGACGGCTGAAGAGGAAGTGACATTTCCAGACATGGCCTCAGATGGGGAAGCAGACGCCTTAGTGCCTTTGAGAGCTGCAATAGAAATAGATGGGACCGAGGTACCAGCCTCATTATCAGGCACCTCAGCCTTCTCCTCAATTGGGATTTCAAAGTCAAAATTCAAGTCAGGATATGTTTCTTCAGCTTTGTCCTGGAAAACAATCCACCCCTTGGCCCACTTGGTGTTAACATCATCCCTCAGCTTGGCGATTAGCTTATTTTTCTCTTGAGCAACTGTTTTCCACGCTTTGAGCCTGTCTCGAAGAGCATCGTTCACCTCTGTCAACACATCGTATTCCCTTTTTACGCTATTATAAGAGCCTAAAACCTCAAAGGTCTCCTAGTTGGCCTTAACCCAGGCATCTGTCTTGAGCCTAAGCTCTTCTATGACCTTATTAAACTCCTCCTTGGTCTTTTTGCCTTCGCCCTCAGCCTTCTCTTTCTCCACTTCCAAGTTCTTAATGGTAGAAACTTGCCTCTCCATTTGCTCTTGAAGATCATTGTTAACAAATGATATCTCAGCGACTTTAAACTCAAAAGCCTTTGACGCTTTGAAAGAGCTCTCCAAAGCTTGGATGCGACTTTGCAAACCCCTCACGTGGATAGCAAGCTAGGGACAAAAGGAAAAGTCATCAAAAAATGGGAGGACACAAAAAAAAAGAAAAAAGAAAATTCAAACACGAAAAGGATGCAAATTTACGGTAGTGACTCCCTACAGAGTAGAGCTTATTGAGGCTTCAAGGGGCATAGTGGCAGACCTCCGAACATCAAGATCAGAGATGATATAGGTAATGGCACCAACCGCAAGCACAACATTGTCAAAGAAAGAATTTTGCTCCACTCCACCTTAAGAGACTTCCCTTTCTCAAACATAGAGCTCACTGGAGATGGCTGAGAGAGATTCTCAGTCGACCCAAGAGACGGGGAGACAGGCTAGATGTGAGGAATCAACTGTAAGGCCCTCTCAACCTCAGATGAGGAAGAAGAGGCTAGACCTCGCGTGAGAGCTTTACTTTAGCGTACAGAACCCCTAGGAGAGGAGAGGCCTCTATGCTTGTGGGGGGCTCAATTGTGGAACAAGTGCTACCATAGTCAAAGCAGGAGAGGTAAGGGGCACTCCTAACTTCTGTACCTTAGCTCGGGTAACAGGGCTGCTACCAAAACCAACCTCAGCCTTATGCTTGCTCCCACTCATGCTCTTCTTTAACTGAGCTACCCTAGCCTGGAGTTCTTCTGGGGTAGGCTTCATTAAGGAAGATCCTAGAAACTTAAAATGAGCATCTTAAGAGGGAGCATGTGAGATAACGAAAATAGGAAATGAATGGGAAAAGTATCGCTTGCTATCTCCTCAGCACTAACGACATATATTGGAATAGAGGTCTCGATCCTCACATCTGGAAGGCTAAACCCTAGCGATACAAGAATCCAAGGCTCAATGAGCTCGGAATACTTCTCTGAGTTGCAATCCTCCAAGGTCTGCATAACCCGCCTATCCTCAACACTGAGCTCAGGACAAACCCCTAAAAATAGAATAAGAAAAGCAAAGAGAGGTCAGCAAGCAAAACCATTGAAGTAGATCTCAGCTCACTCAGACAAGGACTTATCCAAGATATCTGAGGCGTTCCAAGCCCGAGGGATTGACAAAGTATATGAAGTATCTACAGGATTGTACTCCCACTATCTGTCCCCACATGAAGAAAAAAAAAATTTCCAGCCCTTGTGGGAGCTTGGAAGGTCAGAGATAATTAATTTGACTTTTATTCATTTGAAAATATACAAAAAACCATCGGTGGAGGTATGTTTAACGTTGAAAATTTCATGAGCAAGAACACTATGGGAACCTTAGGTTTATGTTTCTTAAAGAAAACAAGGAGACCCACTAGAACAACCCAGAAGTTGGGGAAAAGATGAGCAGGGCAGGCGTTAAAGTAATGTAAAACACTCTTAATAAACGGGTGCAAGGAAAAACTAAGGTCATTCTCAAAGGCAGCCAAAAAGAAATAGACCTTCTTATGAATCTGGGAGACATAGGAAGTGAATACATTTGGGCACCAGTATTGGACACCTAGAGGAATGCCTAAACGAGCACTAAGAACCTTCATGAGAGAAGGAGAGACCTCGTTGGAGCCCACACATTTTGCAGCTCTAAAGGCAGCCCCTACACCCCCCCCCGTGCTGCTTGAGACTCCTACACCACTCACCTCAAATTTACCTTTACTAGAGTTTACAGGCGCAGGGGAGGACAATGAGGGAGGCACCTTAGTATTTTCCTCAGCATCGACAAAATTAACACCAGAGAAGTTATCAATCTCATCACCCACATCACCTAAGTCAGTATCCTCTTTGGCAGACCTGTCTCCCATGAGGAAAGCAGAGGAGGGAGTGGCTTCGGAAGAGGCGGACATAAATGGACAAGAGAAAGGAAGTCTAAAGGACTTGTAAAGAGGAAGGACCTCTGAAAAACACTCTCTAAGGGTCAAGGGGCAAGACATCAGTGACCAATGATGAAAATCATAGTGGTAGAGTAAGAATCTAAGAAGAGGGGAAGTCGAGATAAAGAATAACCTTTGTTCCTAAAGTAGCAGAATAAAAAAGTATAGAAATGTAATAACCACCTCAGATTCGAGTGATCCAAAACAAAGAAATACATAAGGGACAGGAAACATACCTAACCAACGGCGAATGGCATACCAGAACTTGAAGCAAAAAACAGAGAACAAGTCTCACAATCCAATTTGAGAAAAGAGGAGATTCAGCAAAGCCCTAAGATAACCAATAGATTGGGGGAGCAGGAGATGCAAGGAAGACGAAAAGCCTAGGGAGGGAATTCAAATAGTGAAATGAGAGTCGTTTCCATCAACTCAGAGACATTTGAAGCTAACGGTACAAAGTGGAAAGCGTGCGTGAGAAACGAGGGAGTAAATGATTACTTGAAATCGTCAAAAACTTGTTTGTGCGCAAATCAAGGTCAATGTGTGGAGGTCTGCCTTAATTAAACCTCAGCTCAACCCCTACCCAAGTTCACTTGGACTAAGGGCGGGGGCCAACTGATGATACTTTAGAAGATTTATAACTGAGCAGGAGCTCGAAAAAGTAGGTCAGACTAAGAGGTTAGGCGACTGATCCAGAGCTCAAGAGTTTAGACCTCGAGCCCTCTCCAGGTCAAACAAAAAAAAAAGCGATAAGGACACAGATGGTTGGCAGCAGGTGTCTCTAAAATAATAGAAAGTCGCAATCAAGACATAAACCTCTCAGTTAGCCAAGATTCTCTCCTAGAATCAAGGGAGATCTTGCGGAGAAGAAGCAGAGATCTAGCTACAGATCCCTTAGAGATAAGAATAGTACTATAAATACTGAACAATTCTTCCATTGCAAGGGAGAGCAACCCTAATTACACCCAAAAATAAAACATTATGTAGACTGGATACATGAGGAATATAGATCCAAAGAGCAAGAGTCTTCATTAAAAGAGTAGATTAGTCAAGCTCTCGAACCGGTGAACTACTATAATTTCATTGTGCAAATCATCCCATACCCCGAAGGATTTTATTCCTAATGTGCACGAGCCTTGTAGTTCAGGCCTGTTCCTATCCACACATTCTTCCACTCTGCTTATCCACATAAAAATTACACCATCAATTTTCAAATATTAATGTACAAATTTGGCATCCCCCAAAAAAAAGGGTACGTTAATAGTTCATCCATCAGTCCAAACCCGATATAGTCTTTAAATGGGCCATGAGTTTACGAGTTAGATTGAATATATCTATTGAAGATAAATTATTGAAACTTTCACAAAAATACCATTGTTATTATTTTAACACAAAGATTTCAAAGTTTTTTCTTCTTATTTATTGATTTTTAATGGTATTTTACATACTAGTAGGGTTGCACACGGTCACCCTCCTGCATAATTATAAAAGAGTGAGATAAAAAGAGAGTGAAGTAGAGAAGTACGAGAGTGAGAAGAAATCAAAAGAGATAAATTATATTAACAATTGAATAATTGGGAGTTGTCGGTAATTGAGGGGTTATGGCCTTATGGGTAGTTAAGATTGAAAGAGATTGAATATATTAGAGGATTTTTAACCCTAACTCTAATTTATGAGAAAATATTGGTTGTAATCAGGAGCAGAGTCTGGAATTCAATTTAGGGTAGACCTTTTACCTACAGGTCGATCACAAAAAAAAAAAAAAAAGAATTAAGATCAACCATATGACACTAAACATGCAATTAAAATACTAACTAAACAACGGCATAAATAATGGATACGGTGACAAAAAATCTAAGAATTCATGGGCAATATTATTCGAAGGCCGCATGTAATGTATCGATAACTATCTAGGTATAGTCCTAAATTAGGGTGGACACCATAAAATATTTTTGAAGAATATATAAAATATGTCTATACATATACGAAGATATAATTTTGCTAAAATATTTGAGGGTGGGACGGTGACCACCTTGGTCGAAGGGTGGCTCCGTCCATGGGTGTAATCATTACAATATGTTAATATTACTTACATAGTGTAACTATCCAAAAAGAAGGTGAAAAAAATGGAGCACACTCCCTATGATGGGATGGTTATGAATTATATGGTTGGGATGGTTATGAGTTTTAGTGGGACTCACTTATTGGTTTGTTTATTTATTAGTAGACGGTTACATTATGTGATACTATTGGCGTAGTGTAATGGTTACATCCAATATTTTTTTCCTAATTTAGGTTTAAAATTTAAATTTAAGACTAAATGGTCCAAACATCTTCTCTAATCTTAAACTCAAACTTATATCAAAAAAAAAAAAAAATTTATTTTAAACTCAAATTGAGTGAGACCCAAATTTGATGCCAAATTTTTACGAGTAATTTTTTACCCTATCAAAGCCCAAAAGATTTCTTCGATTCAATCATGTTCTCTACCTCCCTCTACCTTTCCTTCAACGTTACTTTCATTGTCGACTACCATCGAAGTATTCACCAACCACCATCGAAGCATTCACTAATCCTTTGAAGAGACCTGTAGGTAAACTTCTTCCTTTCATCTTCCATTTTCTTTGTTTATTATATTTTTTAAAGCCCTAATCTCTCCCATCATTCACACTACATAAATCTTAAGCCTGGCTAAACATTTGTTGATGATGCATTCAACCTAATTCGACTTCAGGTTACTACTACGAATCAATGCACAACAAGAAGATGATGAGGTATAATGTTTGTGAATGCGTGCTCGCTATCATAGTTGGGTTAGATGGTTTAGAGGTAACCATTAATCAAATAATGGTAGTACTAGTCTTACTAGATCAGCTTGGTCATAACCATCAATGTTTTTTTTTTATCTCAAATTTATGGTAAGGATCATTGAGATAGCCATTGAATTCGTTTCTTCGATGTTTGTTGTAGTTTCTTAAAAAAAAAGAGTTGTGGAACATAATTTTTTAAAAAATTTGAACAGATATTTGAATTTGTTAAAATACTAAATATGTTTAATCATTAAGGTGGTGACAGGATTCAAATACAAGGCTTCTTATTCTGATATTATGTTAAACAATTATTTACTTCAAAAATTTAAACTATTAAGGAGGGTGTAACTTAAATATTTATACTTCAATGATAGTACTCTATAACAAATTAAATTTTTACTCAAATTTTGAGTCGTAGATACTCTATATTTCATTTTGGACATTGAACTCTTAGGGAGGGTAGTAGACTGAGAAAAAATGGGTATTCGTCAAAATTCATCTCGTTTAGACTATGAATGGACTGTACGTATTGAATAGTGGATGTATACGAAAATACCTATATAAACCCATGCGGAGATGAATTTACCTTATCTCCGCCCCCCCTATATATATATACATATATATAAATATATATATAAATACTCCTAAGTTAAAGCCCTAACTTACTCTCCTCTATCAGGAGCCTGCATCGCTCTGTCCCTCGCTTTCCATCGTCTCTACCATCGCTCCATCGTCTCTCCCTCCTAATTCTCTCCCCCATTTCTATCCAATAACCCAACAGAGAGAGAATAGTGAAAGAGGTAGAGAAATTGACAACTGCTACACCAGAATATCAAATCGAAGAAGAAGAGTTAGAGGAAGGAGAGACGATGGTCTTCACCCACAAAGACCTTAACACACCCACTCGAACACTCGTAGACTTTCTGGTTCAATAGCCCTTCGGCAAAATCGAAGCAGTCCCATTAGGGAATCACCCTCAGGCCAATCTACACCTTCTCCACCGTCGAAGAATTCTGGAGATATATATGTACACAGTTTTGATTATAGTCATAAGAATTCTTAGATCCAAATGTTTTGGGATTTTTTGTTAATTTGTTTGGTAGTAAAAAAAAAAATAAAGAAAATGGGTAGTTATTGGTGAGAGTTCAAGAGATCGATATGAAATTTTCTTGAATTGGATTGTAAACCATACTGAGCTGTTTGGTGATAATGACATATTAACTTCCCTAGAAGAAGCGTATTCTCAAAATGCCCATCTAGAAAAGCTTGGATTATGTTGGTTTTGACTTGAACTTGGATTTGGATTGAATTTGAATGAGTAAGAGAGAAGTGAGAACAAAGACGAAAATTAAAAATTTACTCGCAAACTAAAATGAAGATGAAAATTATATCCATTAATAGAAGTAGACCGGAGATAAATAGAATTTTTTTAAATGGAGATAGAGATTACACCTCTCATCCCTACTTCGGTCTACTGACATCCTACGAAATCCTCTACCTAATTGTAATAAAATAAATGTTTTTTTCTTGGCGGGATGATGGGAAGGGTTATGGGCATAGATAGACCCAAGAAGGGCCTCCCCTCACTTTTTCAAAAATTCTTTTACGACTGTTTTACAAGCTCTATGTTTTCTTAATTCAAAATTATATATTTATATATCGATAATTCACGTATTGTATTCAAGATAATTAATAAATTAATATTAATAGTCAAATGGGGGATGTATTATATGAATGAGTAGTGTTCTTAGAATTGGATATATTTGATGACCGAAGGAAAATAAAAATGAAAGTGTAAATTTTTTTGCAAAAACGGATTTTGAATGTGAATTATATCAAAAGTAATCATTGATTAATGACTCACTTTTACTATCGTATCACACAAAACTATTATTTGTGATGAAAATTTATTCCAAGTTATTTACATAAATATTATAATGAGAGAATAAGAGGATCAGGACATTATGACAAACTCATTTTTACGATGATAAGAATCAATTGACGGATTTTGTGACCCAAATTAATTATTGTAATAGTATTGTATGAAAATTTAAAATTTTGATAGGTTTATTTTATAATTAAAAATTTATTACGTGAAATGAAGTTGAAAACTATGTTGTTATTCGACCCTCTCTACAATGAAATTAGAGGTAATCTGTGTCTGAAGATACGGTGTAATATGAACGATTTTGAGAAGATGTTGATAACCGTCAGATGAATGAATCTATTTATAGATTTTAGGCTACCTTCAAAGACAGGCCGGATCAAAACAGTGTCGATGACCCCCTCAGATATGCAGTGGCAGCCCATGACCTAATGGATCACTGGACTTTTCAAGGCAACCTGTAAGGCTGATTATGATACAGCACAGTGGCCACAGCGTGAATCAAGGAAGAGTCACATGTGGTTCAGGACCACATGAGACCCGTATGATTTTGGGCTCACGTGACTGGATCTTTTGACCTTTTACCTTTGCTTTGTCATGATTTCTGTCTTTCTACTCTTTTGATGGTCTGACAACCATTTATCTTTTGAAGAACGTATCCAACCCATATTGTTCATAATCGATTATAATATTTTATACTCGATCTTAAAATTACTTCAAATTTATTATTCTATTTTTTAAAGGGATAAATTAATTTCAAAAATTATCCCATGATTAAACCATTTTTCTCTCTGGACTATATTCTTTGCTTCGTATTACACTTATACTGTGGCACACAGTGTAACGGTTATACCATGTTAATATTGTGTAACCATCTAATAAAAAAAATAGATAAAATGGGGCACACTTCTTTTCATAAAGATGGTTTTGTATTACATGGCTGAGTAGTTATAATTTTTAGTGGGGCTTACTTGTATACTTGCTTATTTATTTGTGGATAATTATACCACGTGACACTACTGACGTTGGTATCCACTATTTTTTCTCAAAACAGAGACGAGAGCATGTCAATATCATACCGGATTTTATAAATTTTGAGTCTTTGATTAAAAAACCCAGCAAATTAGAATGTAATCATGTTGAATCATGGCCCATATGTCGGCCTAGAAGCTTGGCAGCCCAAGGGGATTATGAACCGGCCTGGACTATTAGTTGGTGGCCCATGAACGGCCACTAACCTGCACGGTTATTGTTGTGTGCCGTCCTATTAGAGATAATGATTAAAACCCAACTAATGCTATCTCTCATCTCACCTGTATGATCGGAAGCATCCTTCTCACATCAGCATTTCAAAGAGATGCAGAGTCTCCCAATCTTATGAATACATGTACCCATCATAATGTGTTAATCAATGAAATACTTTAAATTGTTCAGTTCTTATATGGTATTAGAACAAATTTTTGTACCGTTTTCAACCCAATTTTCACTATGACCACTTCCTCTGACACCAACAAACAAACCATCCAATAACACTAGTCCCTATTTCGTTCACCCATTGCCCATACTGTTGCTGTCACCACCAAGCTGAGTGAAAGCAATTACCTCATATGGGTTTCACAAATTCTGCCTCTTCTTCGTGGACATGAAGTTCTTGGATTCGTAGACGGCTCCATCTCATGTCACGTCCAATTTATAACAACTGATTCCACCAATACCATTACCCCCCGAGTACATTTGCTTGGCAACGCCAAGATCAGTTGCTCTTAGGATGACTCATTTCTTCCTTAACCGATGAGGTTCATGACCGAATCACATCAGCAATTTTCACTTGAAGCATCTTATGCGCCTCCTTCCCAAGCCTGCATTCTTCAATATCAGTATGGAGCTCCGATCACTCAAAAAGAGTTTCGACATGATTCACAAATATTTTTATCGAGCAAAGACTATTGCTCATCAACTTGCCATTGCCAATCGTCCGGTCTCTAATGACGATCTCATTCTTTACTGATGAGACACTTCTGAGAGTATTTAGATATATGACGCGTGTCTTCGGTACCGAGGTATATGGATGACCTTGAAGAGGCCACGTGTCCTCGATGCAAGACCTCATCCTACTCTGGCAGGCTCGTTATCCTTGGCACTAAGATAACTCCATCTTCTAGCATGCGTCCCTCGGCTCCAAAAGGCACCTCCTCCCTGAGAGACAGCAGATTCACACCCTCGGCTCGGAGACATCTACCTTCACCACGAGGTAGTCGTGTCTCCTCGATTTTAGGAACCTGCTAAGAGACCCTAAGTCTTGCCATGTGACTCCTGCTTCTGGAAAAGCTATTGATTGACAAGTGGCTAGTCACCATTAGACTTGGAATGATAATTCTACTCTGCACAATGAAGTCAGAACCACAAAATGAACCAAGACATTCTACCATGGAGAGTTGGACACTTGGCATAGAGTGTAAATGTGGGGTAAAAAGTACAAGAAAGCTCCTGCTGACATACGACAAAGTCGAGCAAGCATTTAATGAACATTTAGTTGATAGGACATCAAAGATGGCTTGGGAAGCCGAGGAAAAGGGGCATTAAATGTTTCGGAGCCAGGACATTCAATACCTCGTCATTAAAGAAGGGGTATTAAATGCTCCAAGAGCTGAGCATTTAAGATCTTTGTTTAAAAAGAAGAGCATTGAGTGCTCGGGACGCCGAGCAATTAATGACAGGGTCTTCCCCATGTAAAATAGGGGACACACTGTCCCACCTCTGGATCCTACCTACTGGCTAGACCCCTCAGTAATGATGAACTTTTGGTGCGTATAAATAGTCCTAAAAAATACAATGCAAAGGTACGCAAATTCAGCCTACATGAGCCATATAGTGTCTTCTTCTTCTCCTCTCTCAAAAACTGACTTGATCGTCGGAAGGGATACGCCAAAAAATACTCCGGCCCACTTCTGACTTGTTTCCTATGTTGTAAGGATCGTCCATAACTTGTCGGAATCAAACGATTAGCCCTGAAATAATTCATCACCTCTCTTTAAGGCCCATTTGGCCATCTCAACCTATTCCTCGTTGTGGGATACCCGATTCTTTTGATTGGCACGAGTTTACCACGGAAGAGTGACCATGGTGAATACTCGTCAAGAAAAAAAAGGGTTCCCAACAGAGGAATGTCAGCTTGCCAACTCCTTCCATTTCCAGAACAAAAGGTCAAGCTGAAAGTGTCAATAGGGAACTTTCCGTTCATTTGAGGGAGCAAACCCACCAAACTAGTATAGATATCAGGTCTGGACGATCCGCCTCATTGGCCCATCAGCTTTCCAAAATAATCGAAGAAAAATTTAAGGATTGGTTACAACAGTTGGAAAAGGACAACGTTAACGTCTTGAACCGAATCGATGAGTTCGCGTCTTCTAGCGGAGGACTTTGTGGCTTACAAAAGTCTTGGGGGCCCTCTGTCAGGGAGATGGAGCCTGAGGACTTGAGAAAACACCTCAGCAGCAAAGCAGAAAGTTCCAGGGGAGCGTCCGAGGGCCAGGGCACCTCCGAGGGGTTCCATCCAGACAGACCAAACTGTTGGCTCGGGACGACCTCTGTCTAGGACTGTCCGGGTGAGGGGGCGTTGAGGAGTCCGAGGAAGGGTCGACCCTCTCCATCCGGCATCCAGGGTCGAAAGACCATGCTTGTTGGTGCCGAGGGTCTAGGGGGTGCACCTTGAGAAGGGTATGACCTTAGAGCGTGGCTGGATTAGAAAAGAAGGGATCAGAACACGCCGAAAGACAACACAGATGATGAGACTATTCAGTCTCCTTTCACAAGGAATATTGTGGAGATAGAGGTTCCAAAGAAGTTTACGGTACCAAGATTCAAAATTTATGATAGACGATCTGACCTAGAAGCCCATCTCAGACAATACAGGCAGATGATGTCTCTGTATCACTCAAACCATCGACTACTGTGTCGAGTATTCTCAATGAGCCTGAGGGACTCCGCCATGAAGTGGTTTGAATCCCTTCCACTTAATAATATAGGACCTTGGAAGGAGCTAACCAAGTAATTCTCCGCCCAATTCATCACGGGGAGTAAGCGACCCAAGGACTTCGGATCACTACTGACCCTGAAACGGAAGAAAGGGAAAATCAGTACGCCACTCGCTACGGAGAGGACGTAAATGAGGTCGAAGGATGTTCAGAAGTCATGGTTGTCACCTCCTTCTGGCTTGGTCTCTCAAGAGATACCGATCTCTACTGATCCTTGACCAAGAAAACGCTAATGGATATGGAAAAACTAATGGCCCAGATAAATAAGTATTCTTGGGTCGAAGATGAGGCTACAAGGGCAAAGCAAAAGGCCTGCCCCCGAAGAAAGAGGTTAGTGCTTCTGTTTGGAAACTCCTTCAAAGGAGTCCACACTATGTTCAAGGAGCCCATCTACAAATTTCTCCATAAGATAAAACAAGAACCCTTTTTCAAATGGCAGCCCAAGATGCAGAGTGATCCGTCCACCCAAAATTAAAAGGTGAAATGTTCTTATCACCAGGATTTTAAGCACCTTACCGAAGATTGTAGAGTTTACAAATCTTTTCTGGAGAAATTGGTCTAAGATGGGCATTTGAAGGAGTACATCAAGGAAGCAATGCCGGAAGGGATTTGGGGCGCGCCAACCAGGTCTTTGTCCGAGGCAATGTAATCGTCGTTATCCACATTTGCACGCTGAAACGACCAACGTCCAACACCCTCAAGTCTAACCTGAAGAGGGTGGTCTTCACCAGGAAGGTTAAACGAAGAGGAAGGGAGTTGGCCCAACAAGAAGCCCCCGACGGAAGATGAGGGAATCACTTTCTCTAACACGAACTTGGCAGGTGTTGTCCTCCCTCATGAGGACGCCTTGATCCTAACTTTGAAAATTGGTAACTTTGATGTCAAAAGGATCCTGTGGATTCTGAGAGTTCTTCAGAGGTGATGTATTTGAAAATCCTAAAGCACATGGGTTTGGGTTCTTGGGACCTTACTAAGGTCCATACGCCCCTCGTTAGATTCAATAACTCGTTCGCCCGCCGTTGGGGAATGTCACACTGTCAGTCACCGTGGGACCCATCATAACCGATATGGAGTTTGTAGTAATCGATTCTGACTCACCTTATAATATTATCATGGAACGGTCTTGGTTGCATGCCCTAGGGGCTGTCCATTCCACTTATCATAAAAAATTAAAGTTCCCCACTGTGGAGGGAGTGAGAGAGATCTGCGGGGACCAGGCATACACAAAGAATTATTTTTACTTAGTAGTGAGAACAGGGGTTGCCTCTAAGAAAAAAGAGTTGGCCCCGGAAAAAATCTTGAATAAATAGCAATTACAGTCCGAGCGTCTTAGGATAGATGAGCCCCGGACGGATCCGACAGATCGCTCGGTAGAGGATCTCTGAAAGTTACTTCTGGCTGAAGGAGACAAAAAAAAGTATTTCTTGATGGAGCGCCGCATCCCATCCCTTCTTGAAGAATTCCCTCTTATTATCACCTAGGGCGACCAGGACGTCATCAGCATATTCCTCCTTAAGCTGCTACGCTAACCTTTGGTTGGCCTCCATCCACGCCCTCACCTTGTCAAGCTCTTAGGTAAGGGTCAGGCAATTCTGCTCCGTTTCTCCTGCCTTGGCCTCAAACAAGGACAGTTGCTGAGTTGCCTCGGTGATCCTCCTCTTAGCATCGAAAAGAGCCGCACTAAGCTTTTCAGCACTAACCCTCACTAACTCAGCATCCTTCGACAGCTGCTCAATTTGGGTTGCCTGGGCAGAAAGGGTGACATCCCAGGTAACCACATCTTCCCTAGCTATAGCTAGGCCAACCTCAGCCTCGATTTTTCTACGCTCAACACATAGGACATTCTGCCTTGTAGCGTGGTAGTGCGCTGCAATAACAGATATTTGCTAGGTGGCCTATCTGAAGGAAGATGAAGTCATACCAAGTTCAAAGAAAGCAACAAGAACAGAGCAATGCTCGATCTTACCTCCAAAGAATTCTAAATGATTTAGTGGAACAAGACGTTAGTTAACCGCTCCTGCTGTACCTCCATATCGACACTGAAGTGGCATGTTTCACTCACGCCATAGGTGACATGATGATCCTGGATAATGGAATCGTCAACCTGAATCACCCTCTCATCTCCTCTTGAAGTTGATGTGTGGCTCGGGGACGCCACTCCTTAGCGGCACCTGTCGATGGTGGCGGAGAAGGAGTTTGGTCTTGTTGTTGCTAGTCTGATAGCGACGGCGATGAAGGGCTCCTTCCTCGGCCCAAATCGTCATGCCTCTTCTTCTTTCTCCTCTCATCCTCGATCGGCGGGTCCCAACTTTGGACTTGGCCCTAGCCAGTGGTCTTGGATAGTACAGGAATAGGAGGAGAAGGAGAGGATGTTTATATTGGCTCATGGAGGGGGTGGTGGAGCATTACTGGTGGAGCCCTTACCAGTTGAACCCTTACCCTTTCCGAGGGCTAGGGCTTCCCTTTGGTTCAAAAATTTGAGGTCCAAATGCGGTTGACGAGACATGGCCGTGTCAAGGGCTACTTCAAGGGAGTCCTCCTCATTCATGTTCTGAAGAATCTAAAAATCTAGCCAAGTATCTCTCCTCGATGTACTGGGCTCGGCCTAAACTGTGGCAGACGGGTCCCTAACTTTTACCTCTTCTTCTTCACCTTCGACCACTCCTTCCACTTCGGCCTCGGGAGCCCTATCAGGATCTTCTTCCAAGTTTTGCTCAAAGTCCTACTCCGCGGCCCGATCGAAGAGTTTGGACCACCTGTAAGGGTCAAAAGGTTGAGGGAGTTCGAAAAACTTCTTATACCTTGGGGTATATCCCAAGAGTACGTGGGTAGCTCGGCCAAATCCGTTGCCGATGAAACTCTAAATGATGACGAGATCGTTGAAATTGACCAAATGCCAAGCGAGAGGAGAAGCTTCTCAGGTGGAAACGTCGGCACAAGAATCTGAAATGTTAATACTTTACAAATAATATTCAAAAAGAAAACTAAAGATGACCGTCAAGAGAGGAAAAATCGACGTACTTGTTGTTCGCCACTCCTTGGGGCAGGACAAGTCGTCATACTCGGTACAAGTCCCCCCTCTCCCAGGCATCACTGAAAATCATCAAGTCATCCCTGTATCCTTTGTCTGAGTCGGGGAGATGAATTACAAGGTACATGAAGGTGTCCCAAGCCTTGAGATAAAAGTTTTGCTGAGGCATCACCCTCGACAAAGTGTAACAGAAAAGGATGTCCTCAAGGCCTAGATTGACCCCGAGGCGTTCATTAAGCTCGATGACCCCCATTATTATCCAAAAGACGTTCAAAAAACACTGTCTGGGGAAGAGGCAAAACCAGGCTAGGAACTGAAGAAGAATAGGAGGAAGGAGGAATGTAATTCCACCCTCCATGATAGCCTTGGTATAGAAAGGCATAGCTCCCTCAGCACTGACGTTGACGCGATGGTGATCTTGGTCGAAATCAACTGCACCAACACTATGAGGGATGTCATAACGGAATTTGAAGTTTGTGATTTGTTGGATTCCCTTGACTTCATATTTCCTAGGCCAAAGTTTGCATATTAACAATGTTGGTGCTTCTTTTGCTTCCCACAATAATTCATCATGTGTCTTATCCAACATTTTATAGGTCCCAAGTATACAACAAAATCTTCATTCGTTTCATAAATTCTCCAAATACAATCATTTGTTGGTTGGAATTTTATGCCTCATTTTTTTGTTAAAGGACAATTCCAATGAGAAAATTTTGCCCCAAAGGCCCGAGCACTAATGCTCCATTTGGTATGATGAAAAAATAGTAGGATGAAAAGTTAGAGGGATAAATAAAATATCATGGTAAGGAATGAAATAGGAAGGATAGAAAAGTGGATGAATTAACTTTCCTTCCAACTCACCAAAATCAATTCCTCATGAAAAGTGGATAAAAAGTTAATTATTTGTGTTGATATGCATCTTATTTGTTTATATATCTTTTTATATATACATATATTATGTATACATTAATTTCATATAAAAATACAACGATAAAATATATATTTATATATATATTTTTAAAAAAATAAAAAAAATAAAATATTTTTTCCATCTTAATTAGGTGTGAAAATTTTTAATTAACACAATGACACGATTCGAACT
>CM042197.1:9691106-9725918 GCA_023539305.1 Ilex asprella
TACATTAATTTCATATAAAAATACAACGATAAAATATATATTTAAAAAAATTTAAAAATAAATTTTAAAAATTAAAAAATAAAAAAATAAAAATAAAAAATTTAAATTAAAAAATATTTTTTCTAGTGAAATTTTTTAATTAACACGATGACACGACTTGAACTTGACACAAATTTTATGACACGAACTTGATTAACTCGAATATGAATACGACACGAAAATAATTATGTCAACTCGTAACTTGACACGACATAATTAGTTAAATGAGTTGAATTAGGTGTGACTAATATTCGACACAAACCCGTACTGATTCAACACGAATTTGTCAAGATACGACTCGATTGTTATCCCTAAACTTAGCCAACAAAAAAAAAATTAGTTATTTTTATTTTTCATCTATCCAACCAAACACAAATGAAGGACAATCTGTCATTCCCACTTTCCTTCCCTGAAGGATCGAAAATGTATCCCTCTTACTTTCCATCCTTCCTACCAAACAGAGCATAATTGTCCGTATGAGCTGTTTAGCACATAAACCTTGTTTGCTTAGCACATGTAGTCGTCTCTCACTCATATGCCCTAATTGCACATGCCATAACTTAATCCGTTGATCCTGAGCAATGTTTTGTTCGAAGTCTGTAATCTTCTCAATCAAGGAGCAAAATTGCCCCGACATTAATGAGTGCCTACAACTACCGAAAGGTTAATAGAAATAATGAAAAGAACAAAAAAAAGATATAACTTGTTTCGGAGGGGCACTGAAGATTAGGGATGACAGTGGACCAGAAAAATGGGTATTCGTCCAAACTGACTCCGTTTAGATCAGGGATAGATCATACGTATTGAACGATAAACATATATTTAGATACTCATATAAACTCGCACGAAGATGGAAGCAGGAATGTATTGACACTTACCCCCACCCCCGCTAGCCCGTGATATATATAAAATAAAGTACAATACAAATCTCAAATGATAAACAAAATGACTTTTGCTTTTCGTGATTGAGATATTTTTAAATTTTAATTTAAAATTAATTCAACGGTTAATATTAACCCTCAAATTTAAAACGAAAAATGAGCTTTTAAGGGGGTGTTTGAGATAATTTTTTAAAAATACTTTTAGGACTTACATTTTAACCAATGTCATCACACCCACTGCCTACCACCACCATCACCACCGCTACTGCCACCCTACCACCCCCACCCCACCACCACCTTTTCTACAACAATCACCACCCCACCACCACCATCGCTATTGCCACCTTACCACCATCACTATTGTTCCATCATCACTCCTACCGGCACTATTACCATTGTCACTCACGGCTACCGCCATCACAACCAGTCGTCACTGTCGCCCATCACCACTTTCCCCCATTACAATTGGTGCTTAAATTTATTTATCTCTCATCTATCTTTATAATTTGATTTTGAGTGTGAATACAAATATGCTTATTGTTGACTTTTTTTTATTACTCCATGCCACCCATCTATAAAGTTAATTTCAAAATTAATGGCCCACTTTTTTTTCTTTGTCCAATAAGGTAAAATCCATTATCTTTGTGTCATTTTTGCTAATTTTTGTTAGATCTGTTATCCTTTTTGTTAGATTTATAATGAGTTTTGTTAAATTTAAGGGTCTGTGTTATGTTAGTTATTGAGGATTTTTCTTTTGGACTTATAGTGTGTTAGATACAAGGTTTTTAAATGTGTTTTGATTTTATTTATTTTTTTGTGTTAGATCTACAATTTTCATATGCTACATCTGATTTTCTATGTTAGATATACAATAGTATGATTTTTTTAATTTTATCCTACTTGAATATGGTCTTTCTTGAATTCTGATTATAGTGTTAGACATGATTTTTATTGATTTTGAGTTTATTCTACTTGAATATGGTTTTTGCTCTTTGAAAATTATTGGATAGACTTTTTTGCTTGAAAAATGCTAGATAGATTTATTGTCTACTCAGTATTCCAAATGCTAGTCCTTATTGATGAGTGAAAATTGAGGCTAAGTTTTTCTAAATGAACTTATAATGAGTTAAATCTGTCAAAGAAACTTATTTGGGGCTAAGTTCATTTTTAATCTTAATAGTAAGAAGTTTAGTTCACTTTTTTATTTTTTAATATCAAAAATACCCTTAACAGTGTTAGTTCGGTCAGTTATGAAAAGTTGAAGACATCATCTACAATGAGCTATATATGGAAGCCAATGATTGAATATAAGAATACTTGACTTACAATGACAATTGTCTATTGCAAACCTTCCATAATATTTCAAATTCAAATTCTTAGTCATTATTTTGTTTGTTATATGTTTAAATAATTAACTTTTGAGATTGAGACTAATTTGAAAGGGATGAAAGTTGATGTTGGAGTACGATCTCGAGATTTTGAAAAAGTAAGATGGACAGTGTACCCCAAGTACTTAATGTTAGCATAGTAACATCAGTACAATAACATCAATTTCAAAATGTAATTTACTAACACATATCACTATTTTTTTCATGTTTATATTTTTTATTTAGCATGTTATTACTTTTTCAGTGTTACTTTTTTGAATGCTGAAAAATTAGAGACTTCTTCCTCTGGTTATAAGTTTGAATGCTACTATTTTTATTTTTAATTTTTCAATATTTAATATTGTTATTATTTTTTGTTGAGAATGTTACTGTTTTTGTTAAGTATATTACTATTTTTATTAAGCATGTTACTGTTTTTGTTAAACATATTACTATTTTTGTTAAACATGTTACTATTGTTATTTTTTAAAAATATTAATATTGAATGTTATTTTTTTTTATGTTTAAATGTTACTATTTTTTTGTGTTTAAATGATATTATTTTTTTATTTAAATAATATTATTTTTTGTATTTGAATGTTGCTATTTTCTATTTTTAATGTTACTCTCTCTCTCTCTCTCTCTCTATCTATATATAAATTTTTTTAATGTTATTCAAACTCTTAAAATTTAGAAATTTTTAATAGATAGTCTGGTAAAATTAATAAAAAAGAATTTCATAAAAAATAAGTTTTTTTGGTGGACTTGAGTCCAAATAAATTCATATAAAAGGACCGATTTTCAAGTTTCCTTATTAACAATGTTAGATTATGTTAGACTTAGACTTAGGTGAGAATGAAGGCGATGACGGGATAAGAGTAGGGATTATAAATTTACTTGCAAATAGAAATGAAGGTAAAAATTATACCCATCGACAAAGACCAACTACGAATAAAGAGAAAAATTTTAAACTACACTCCCGTGCCCTTTTCGATCGACTATCATACTGACTGATGATGTATGTTGTGCTTCTCAAAGGCGGGCCCAGAAAAAGGAAAAGATTGTCAGTGGTACTTTAAAGTAGCTGGTCATTGGGAAAAGTCTGGGTACCTATTTTTTTTAGAACAATGTTATATATCTTAAATTTGTATTCCAAATATATATCTCAAATTAATGGGAACCGTTGGATGAGTAGATCCCATTAACTTTTTTCATTGGAACTCACTCATCCAATGATTCTTATTGATTTGAGGTGCACATTTGATATATAAATTTAGAATACAAAGCATTACTCTTTTTTTTTTTATGTCTTACCATTGTCTTCTCCTAGTCAATTGAAGCCTTACAATTAGCTATGTATTAAAAGCCGAAAAGGACAATTACACTATCAAATCAGTGCTGCAAATTTTTATGTTTGATTAAAATAAGGAGTTATCTAGGGTATCAAATTTTTTTTATCATATTGATATTTATCATATATGTGTGAATTTTTATTATTATTGCAGTATTTTTATTACTATTGTGATACCCACAAAAATGATAAAAATAATTATCATAACAGTAATAAAAATACTTATAAATATAATAAATTATCCATAAAAATAATATTTTTTTTATACAAAAGAATGTGGTAAGAAAAATTACCACAAGAGTAGTTAAAACCAATGTTATCAGAACCGGACCGTTCATCGAATCGGCTGAGGGACTGGGTCAATGGTTCAGTGGTTCAACCAGTGGATCAACTGGTCGAATTGGTCATATAATAAAAAAATAAAAAAATAAATATTATAATTATAAAACATAATAATTTAACTAAAAAAATATAAGATATGTCTAAAATACAATAGTAGTACAGTAACATCAATAATAGAGCATTTCAATTACCTAATAAAACTAAGCAAGTCTTAAAAAAAATAGATTGATTTTGTGATGCCCAATAAAACTAAGCCCACACTGTTTCAGAAGAAGGGAACAGAGATAAACACCCACTCTTTCAGAAGAATCACAGTCTCAATACCCCATCCTTGGGGATTCGGAATTGATTTCTGCTTGAAGAATCTCGCTAACATTAAGATGAGTGTACCCAAAGTGTTGAGCAATTTTTGCACACAGAGTGCTTTTTCCACTGCCTGGACCACCTGCTCAGAAAATTCACCATAAATAAAAAGCTGAATAACAAATAAGAAGTTGTCCATGATAGAGAAACATTATTTATTACAGATCCATGATTATAATAGCAAGATCGGCTATGAAAGTAACAACAACTTGAACAAGAAGACTGAAAATCACAGACCACAAATAAAAAGCTGGAGAACAGATTAAAAGTATACACCGGTAGAGAAACAATATGTATAGGAGATACCAACTTCAACATAGATGGCATAATAGAGGAAACATATAAGTTGTCGTTGGTTTTAAAAAATTTCAAGAATAAGCAAAGAATCATGTAGAAGTTCATATCTAACTGAAATCAATCAGGACTCGTCAAAGCAGATCAAGAAAAACTTCAATTCGCCTATTTTCAGATCCCGTTGTTCTCTCTCTCCCTCCACGATGGCTTCCTCCTCTCAGCTGCTGTTGCTGCAGTTGATGATAACTGTGTTGATCCTCCTTCCCAAATCATCTCTTTTTTTTTTAAAGCCCCCCAATGCGAGTGGGGGGTTAGGCAGGACCCCTACCTGTATATATAATTAAAAGAAAAATCGTACAAGGGAGGAGGACATTGAGTCAAGCCTCCAAAAGTGGAAGAAAATCCTATCAAAAGCAAGGTGGTGACAAACCACCACCAAAAGAATGAAAATAAATAAATAAATAATAAAGGCTCAACAATGAACGTGAGGGGTCTATCGAGCGTCCAAAGCGAGAATGCCAGCAATCCCAGAAGGAAGGGATGACGAATTAGGGAATCACTGATTGAGCTGCTGAGAGCAAGCCCAATTAGCCATGAAGTCTGCAGCCTGATTCGTCTCTCGCATGACGTGGCAGACACGAGCCGAGAGAGAAGCACACAGAAGTCGAATCCAAGCAAGTAGGTAAGCATAAACCCAGCACCCAGTACCCTAAGAAGAAATCCAAGAAACCACTGTAGCTGAATCTGACTCCACTACAAACTCTGAAGCTCTCAAATTCGCAACCAACTCCAATCCAGTACAAACAGCCTGTAACTCCGCATACAGAATAGGCTGATGCCCCAGAAACAAGCCAAAAGCCCTAAGTACCCGACCCTGGTGGTCCCGAATGACACCCCCTACCGCAGACAGTCCCGGATTGCCTTTTGAACAACCATCAACGTTGATCTTCAGGCAACCCTCTAAAGAACGAGTCCAAGCAACCAAGCGAAGAGTTCGTGGACGAGGAACCAAGACTTTAAGAGAACCCACAAACTCAACTGACTCATCCCGACGCAACTGGCTCGGAGCAAACCCAAAAGCAAGCCCAACCAACTGCATATCTGTCAAAACCCTCTGAATCACAATGGGAATTTGAAAAGTCTGACCATCGAACCTATAAGCATTACGCACCTTCCATAAGTGCCACAGAATGAAGCACGATAGCAGTACCCGCACGTGACCTGCTAAAGGAGCACAACGCCGCCAATGAAGCATCAAAGCATAAGGACACTGAAACGGCCGACATCTGATCTCAAATATCCGATAAAAATGACCCCACACCTGAACTTCTAGTGGACAATCCAGAAAAAGATGCCTAAGAGTCTCAATAGCCCCACCACACACACACCGGGATACTACATGGAAACCCTGTCTCTCTAAGCCATCATTTGTGGCCAGGAAACCATGAAACAACCGTCACATAAAGAAGGATATCTGAGTCAGAATATGCCTCTGCCAGACACAAGAAAACCCAGTCTGAACTGGAGCCACATCCCGAATATCAGCCCAAGCAGTCCTTAATGAAAAATTCCCATCCAAAGACAACCTACACCTTATCTGATCAACCCCCTGATCCAGAATCGGAATCTGCACAATTTGCTCAACAACTGAAGAAGGTAAAACCCCCAACAATCGGCCTCTGTCCCACTGTCGACCAGCCCAGTAAGCAGAAACAGGAACCCCAAAAGCTGTCCCCGGATACACTAAAGCCAATGGGTAATCCCCTAACCAACATTCATACCAAAAGCTGATCTCACCAGACTGTACTAACCATCTAATCCTCGGCTCAGCCACGAATCTAATCCCACATAACCGCCTCCAAAGAGGTGAAGTGGGGTAACGAAACTCAATTAGCCCAGGATGGGTGGACCTACAGTACTTGACCCTCATAAAAGTGGACCAAAGTGACTGTTGAGCATGAAAACTCTACCAAAGCTTCACCTCACAAGCCTCAGCTAAGTCAGAAAAGGAACGCACCCCTAAGCTGCCCTCCTCTATAGGGAAACATACCTCAGCCTAGTGACACCAGTGAATCCTCCGATGAGTAGCTGTATCACCCCACTAAAAACGAGTGAACAACCTTTCTAACTGGTGAAAAACATCTGCAGGAGGCCTCAACACATGAAACAAGTGAATAGGCATCGACGCGAGCACATGACGAATCAGAGTGAGCTTACCTCCAAAGGAGAGTAAGCGATTCGCCCATCCAGAAATTCTCTCGTGCACCTTCCGAATCATCTCATCAAAGTACGAGATTCGGAGATGACACAAATAGATAGGGGCACCCCAGATAAATAAACGGAAGCTCCCACCTCTGAAAACCCGTGGTATGTCGTGCAATCACCTCTCTAGAATGCGAGGCACGTGAACTGATATAAAAACTGCTCCTGGCCTGACTAACTAACTGACCAGATACAACCTCATAGTGATGAAGAAAATCCATAACTCGCTACAAGTTTGACCGGTACCCATTAGCAAAAATAATAATGTCGTCAGCAAAAGTCAAATGGGAAACTGAAACCCCAACTCCAGTACTATAAGACACCCCTGAAAATCGAGCATACAAAGAGTCCAAGCCTCGATCCAGATACTCTGCAGCAATGATGAACAAACATGGAGAAAGGGGGTCGCCCTGCCGCAGCCCTCCCTGCGACTGGAAAAAGCCCTGACTAACCCCATTCACCATCACAGAAAACCACGGCCCTCAAATAGCCCGCTGAACCAAAGAAATCCAACCCTCAGAGAACCCAAAAGCCTGCAGCATCTGAAGAATGAATGTCCAAGACATCCTGTCATATGCCTTAGCCATATCTAGCTTCAGCACGACATTCCCACCCCGGGTACCTCTCCCCAAGTCATGAACCAACTTCTGAGCTAAAAGTACACTGTCTTGTAACACTCAGCCCGATACAAACCCACTCTGCGTCGGTGATATGACACGCGGCAATAAAGATGATAGACGAGAAACGAGGATCTTTGTCAACACCTTGTTGCTCACGTTACATAAACTGATCGGCCAAAAATCTGCCCAAGTAGAAGGTGACTCCTTCTTGGGTAAAAGAACTACCAACGTACTCATGAATCCTCGAGGCATAGGAGACCCCCGAAAGTAATCCTGGACTGCAGCTAGCAAATCTGCTCCGACAATGTCCCAGCAAAATTGATAAAAGCGACTACAAAACCCATCTGGCCCCGGCGCACTATCTGAATCAATAAAAATCACGACTTGTCTTACCTCATCCAAAGTCAGCATAGCACACAACCCAACATCATCTTCATTAGTCACAATAGCTGGAATAGTCGAAAAGTCTGCAACCTCAACCTGACCAGCCCCCGTAGAGAACAATCCATGAAAAAAAGAAACTGCCGAAGCACCAATAGCCCCAGGCTCAGTAATCCACTCTGCGTCATCACCCCGGATCCGATGGACTGAAAAAACATGTCTCTTCTTCCGCACTGAAGCATGAAAGAAACGGGTGTTCTAGTCCCCCCTCGAAGCCAACGTACACAGGACTGCTGTCTCATAAAAGACTCCTCACACTGTAAAGCCCGCTGCAACTCAGCCCTGGCATGATGAAGGGCAGCCCGATCTGAAGGAGACCTTGACTGATCATGTGCCACCTCTCTCCTACTAACCTCCGCCTCGGCCTCCTGAACTCGTTGAAACACGTTGCCGAACACTTCCTTGTTCCAGACCTTCAGGGTTTGTTTCAACCGAATAAGCTTCGATTGAAACGCAGACATCCCCAAAACGAGTTCTAATAGGTCTAATTGGTATTCAGATCTAATAGGTTGCTGGTGTCTTCTCCGATTTAGGGAAAAAAATTGGCCCAAATAAAAAAAATGATTTTAATAGAAGTAATTTTACATTTATGTCTTCAAACCGGCCGGTTTTTAAAAGCCGTCCGGTTCGCGGTTTTTTACAAGAATCGGCCGATTTTTCGATTTTTAATCGGTTCTCTTCCTTATGCGGTTCAACTAATGAATCGGACCGGTTAAGGTCCTGGTTCACGATTTTTCCGGTCCGACCGGCCGGACCAGTCCGGTTCTGATAACACTGGTTAAAACACTCATAGTAGTGAAAAATTACTAACAAAAATAAAAAATATTTTGGTTATTAAATGATTTATAAAAATTATAAAAATACGTATTGAAATAATAAATTCTAGATGTACAGACAACGTAGTCCAAGTCATTGGAATAATAATCTGAAGATTATCATTACTTGCATGGATTGAATACATGTCAATAATCTTACTACATTATTTTTCAAAAACGGACCCTATTGTAAGTGTACTATTTATGGCGGTTTGAAAAACCGAGTCGTTCTAGCTCTAGCAAGTTGCTGTATGTTTGCATGGTCATGTGGTTTCTACGTGTATATTCTTGTCGTTTGACTAGTGTTTCGACGCAACTAACCTCTCATTGTTGGACAAGTTTCTCGATCGCAGCCTCATATAAGTTGCATGGTCCATAGATGATTGAAACAGCTACTATTATTAATCAAGTGAGAGAAGGGTTTGATGTCGATTTTTGAAATGCTTATAGTATACCTATATTGTTTTTTTTTTTTTCCAACGGTGAGACGTGTCTAATACTCGTTAATTATACTCAACACTATTTAACCCTTCATAACCACTATAATTGTGTACGTCTCTCTTAATTTCTTCCCACTTTTATATCCGTCTCTCCCTTCCTTTCTCTGTCATCTCTCTTTCTCAATGTCACTCCTTTATAATCATGCATAAGGATATGTCAGTATGTCGGACCCTTTAGTGAATTGGAGTGCATTAGCATCTCCACCTCCTGTTTGTCTTTCAGCTTTAATGCTATTGTTTGAACTCTTCATGATAGACTGTTGGACCATCAAATTATCACCCTCCTTGAGGATAGACTGTTGGACCGTGAAATACATCTATTAATCAGTATATCAGTGTATATATACTAGTACATGCGATCCGTTTGAAGAAAGAAGTAATTTTGGACAAGTGCAAGATGAAACCAACAATACCTCGTTTAACGTACGACATGGCCAGAATTATAATGCCTTGCCAAAAATTGGATGCAGTGTTAGGTCTGTCGGAGGTTATTTACGTCTCATGGAGTTCATGCCTTTGTGTAATAACAAAGTTGACATTATTAAAGGGTAGACACTAGCATTTGAATTCCATGTATAATCCTCACCTCCTCTGGAAAATATATAATCCTCTCTTAACAAAAGACAAAGGAACTTCATGGACCTACGTTACATGAATTTTCATCGTTCAATATTTTTGGCAAGCGTAATCAATATGAGAGCAGGTGTAGGGTGGTGGCCTTGTGTTTGGGAGAGGGGGTGGGGGGGGGGGGGGTTTGGTGGTGGTGGTTTACTTAGTATGTGTTACCCCCCTCATCATGTTTTGTTTTATTCTTCTTGGGCTCAATCATTTAAAAACATATACAGGCAAAAAATAAAAAATGATTATTATAACATAAAAAACTAATTTTTTTTAGTGTCGGAGTGGATAGGCATATGATAGTACTATTTAAACTTAGTTTATTAATTATAGATGTCGAAACATATCGATTAGCAATGTGATCTAATGTTAATCTAACGGGATTAAATCAAAAAAATGAGTTCAAATAACATTATTTTTACATAAGAGTACGACACCTAGCTTTATTTACTTCAGAGACGTTTGAAACTTCTTTTTTGTTTGCACATATGAATATCTCCAAGGGTAGAATTCACTTAAGGGTTGGCGTGGGGGTCCAAAATATGGTACATTGATGCAGGTACTATCTCAGTCAAGCTTAGCAGCTGCTCCCTACCTATTTTGCAGAGTCGGGTCATTTATTGATGGTGACGAGGCTGCACCACACTGGTTGGGAGGACAAACCATTTCATTGCCAGTGATGGGGATAGGTTATCCATAAGTTTTGTGGAATGCAACTAAATTTCCCATGGAGCCAAAAAAATAAAATAAAAAGCCTTCCAATGATGTCAATTGGTCAAGCAAGGCAATTAGAATTTGATGTGCCAGGACAAACTAGGATAGTGATTGGGATAAAACTTTTATCAAATGGGCCATGTTACCATGCTAGGGGAGAAAGATTGCATTTCGGCATACCATGGTTTCCTAAACTTTCTGGATTGTTTGGGAGAGGCTACAGTCTCAACTTTGATTTCAGAAAAGAAGTTACGACTCGATTAGAGTTTTATCGTATGTTAATCTTAAATTAGGTTATAACTCAAATAAAGATAAAAATTAAACGATTTTGTGGATTAGTATGAGTTCATTGTCTTGGGATCGATGTATGTTAATATTTTAAGATCAATTCTAATAATTAAGTAGTTAATTCATTAAGATACAAAAATAAATAAACATTCAATTTCCCTATATGTTTTATTGCTATATATGTTGTAGTGCCAAGGCATAGTACATGCTAGAGGGGGCAATATGTTCACAACTTGCATGCAAACAATCCATTCTGATATACATAGAGTCTTAGGTCTTACATTTTTCAGAAGTTTTCAAAAATAATGAGAGTACAACCAAAGAGTATGAAAGGAACCCACCTTAGGACTCCAGGAGTATACAGTGTGGTTCCTAACTTAACTAATTGTGAGGAGAGTTACCTTAGTTTAAATTATATTTTTATTTTTTTAGTAATTAGACAAAAATAGCTTAATCTCTCAAGATGTAATAAGATTTGTATAGCTGTCTACTTTCTTGATTTGTGAGAGTTATCTTCTAAACTAGATTGTTTTCTCATAGATTATATCTTTTTTTTCTTTTTTTTTGGGGGGGGGGGGGAGGGAGAGGGGAGGGGGATTTGACAAAATCTTTACAAATTAAGGAGTACTATTGGACCAAAGGCCCGTTGGTAAACATGTTTTGAGCAGCGTTATTTTTCAATCAATGAAATCATTTTTTATCGATCAATCAACAAAAAGAGGAGCCAACCCTATTTGGAGTACACAACGAGAACTGTTTTGATTTGCTATTTAGAAGCAAGCACACCAAGTACAACCCTTTGTTTTGATTTTGCTTCACCCATATGCTGTGCTATGAAACCTTTTGACAGTGCAGACATTGAGAATCCTGAGCAGGACTTGGTTGCTGGTGCACCTTGGTATCTTGAACTGGCTCAATGCTGCCCCATTTCCAATGAAATAATCCAAAATCTTCTTAAAAGTTCCACTCTCCAAAATGCAAAGCTCAAGAGGCCCAATTGAATTGGTTGTTCGCGAAACAACATAGCCATGATCGACGAACGAAGCATCCATTTCTTTACAGCAATCTCTTAGAACATCTTCTTCAACCTCTCCTTTGATCTCCCAGTATATTATGTAGTGACCTGGTTGTTTTGACACGTCAGCATGGCTTGTGAAATCAACCAGCTCAGCTCTTGCCTTGCTGAGTATTTGAGAACCCTTCTCCACCACCAACTGAAGGTCTTTTTCAGTGTTCTTGTCAATGTTTACTGTCAAAATTAGCTTTCTCCTGCATATAAAGTTCAGTTTTGGGGTCCCTCTATGAAAACCAGCAACTTCCACCACATCCCCTAGCCTGTACCTATAGAGCCCTGCAAGATTGGACTTGATGAGTTGTTATAGTAATATCTAGGATTCGACTCCGTTTCTACTCAAAAGTTGTGTAATCCTAATTTCTAACACAACACAACAAAGTGAAGCAATGACTGGTAGGTAACTGGGAACATTGAGCAATAGCATGCACTCATGGTTATACAAGATGAACTAACTTTCGTCTGTCCCAAGCGTTTAACTTTCCCTAATTGTACAAGATGAACATCAATTCACCATGGAAGAGGATAAGCTATGTTACGGATTCCTCCATGAAATCATCGACAGTTCATGTCCAAGTCAAATTAGAAGTGGGTTCTTTCTAAGTAAGATTAAATTAGACAGCAGTAAATATGCCATATTTGAAGAAGTTTATGATGTGACATAGATTGATGACAGGAAAGAAAAGGATTATAAGGAAAGTCTGAACAGAAAATATACATGGTTTGTAAAATTATATATACTGGACCAAAGTCCAATAGGCCACAGCCACATCCATATAATAATTATTTAATGTTGTGCATGTAAGTCGGCCATTTTTATTATCTACATTTATCTAAGACTAGGTTTATATTATGGGATCTCATTGGATCTACATAGACCTTTAGCCTTAACCCTATTTGTTGGGTGTATAAAATATATTACACGCAACAGTGGATATTAAAAAAATAATAATCACTGCATGACTATAATTTGGATTATTTACGCCAGAACAAGCATTGGACGCTGAAAATGAGATAATCTGGAGACCAAAGGGCACTCAAAAGGCTTTAAATGTAAGGTTGGTGTCTGTAGAAAATATATACAAAAAGCATTGGTTGAAGTACAGGAATATTGGAAATTTGTCCACTTACCTGTGAAAGTAGTTAGAACAACCTCATACTCCTGTCCAATAGTAACTTGAGAGAGAGGTATTGGATCATCTTCTATGAAGCCATCAATAGCTGAATTGAAATCTTGGCTTTGTCTATGAAGAGGTATGAACTCAAAGTAAGAAAAGGTGGGTATAATTGCAAAACTAACATTCTCCGGTGGTGAAGAAGGATCCACATTCACTCCAATCCAGCTCTCTGTGGATCCATAGTCAGCACTCACCAATGGCAGCTCTTTAGCATAATGCTTTAGTTTTTTCAAGTATGGTTGCATTGATCCTGTCATTATAGAGTACACATACTTAGCATTTGGCCAAAGCTTCGGAATTAGACCAAACCAGCCTTCATCTTCCAACTCCTTACAACTCGTTTCAATCCACGAAGCAAGAAATGGCTTCGGGGCGATGATTTCCAAGACAGCTTTTCGTGTTTTTGAGATGGTAATTCTTGAACTGAGAGTGCCTTCTCTAATGTCATTGCATATTTCTTGCCAAAGTTCTTCAAATGACCTAAATGCCTCCACCAAGCTATATGCAAAAGTGGAGGTTATGAACTCTATTTGATCAGAGAAGAAAAGGCCAAGAAGGAGGTGACAGTATGTGGATTGTTTGTAGTCTCCACTTGAAATTACTTCTGTTGGGCTGCAAGTGAATGACTTGGTCATTTCCTGTTTGATTTTGAACTCTTCACTTGCATAATAGTGGGTTGTGGCTGTTCCTACTGTTAGGCCTCCCTTTGTTTTGAATTGTTTGCTGCTGTATATGAACTCTAGGATTCTTTCTCCTCCTCTTGCTGGATAAATTCTGGGACCATCATCCAAAGAAATATAAGACTAGAACCAACCATATATACAAGTTTCTAAACTTCAAGAAAACATGAAAAAAAAGGGGAACGCACGTAAAATTGATACAAAGAAAGACATGAGTCTTGATTAAAATAATATAAAGAATTTCAGGAGTCCCAAAGCAGAAACTTTACAATTGTTTGGAGAGAGAGAGAGAGAGAGAGAGAGAGAGAGAACCTTGATCTGTAAGCTGCTGCCAACCTAAAAATTTGAAGAGTGGTTTTGGAGCTGTGGCGAGTAAAGAGGACGTACTTCGGTCGCCCCTCTGTCGTTCCAGAACTACACAAAATAGCCATAGGCAACATTGAAATAGTTAAAGAAGTTTCAAATGAATCAAGCATCTGACACAAAGAATATTTCCTTTCTGTTCAATATCAAACAAACATCCTTCTATTTGTTTATGTTTATAAGGTAATTTTTCTTGCATTGTCATCTACTTGGTTGAGAGAGAAAGAGAGAGAGAGCCAAAGAAAAGAGTAGGTAAGGGGCTGTATTTGTACCTTAACGAGAGAGTTGTAATGGGTTTTTGAGTGAGTAAAGGAGATGTGTCTCCATCAGCTATTCTCTGGATATAAGGCTCCAAATCTGCATGGGAGGCAAGAGGAACCATAGAAGTATAAAATGATTCCAAAGCTCTTTCCTCGAAGTCATGAATATTTATCTCTCCCAACCATTTCTTGAGGTACTCCACACCACAGTTCAGTTCAAGAATCTGCCGGAGCGTCTGCGTTTGAACTTGACTGGCGTTCTCGGCTATGTCCTCGAACCAACTGATAATGTCAGAGTATTCGTCTCTCTTATTGCATACAGCTGGTTTCATTACTCTAATGGGTGCTTCTGTATCAGTAACAGTACAAATAATGCTTCTCTCTCTCTCTGTATCTCCCTCTCCACATATAGAGAAGAAGAAAAGGCGCCCACAATGAATTATTCTCTTGGGTATCTATCATGAGAATTGTCCACATATATAGAAAAAGAAAGGGAGCCCACATTGAATTATCATTCTCTTAGAATCTATCGAGAAAGTATTCCTCCGTCGCAAAGCCCAAGAAACCTCATAATATTTCAGATTAGAATCATCACCAGGGTTAGTTTATAAACCACATAACTTCTAGTATCATTCCCGCCGGTGAGATTCTTTGCAATGGACGGAGGCGAATGATGACACTTGGCACGATGTGTGTTCCTCTCTCATTCTCAAGTTAAATACCCCATTTTAATGGACCACTGGTCACTGTGTTAGGTACACTATTGTTCATATCCTTGGCACTAAGGTCAAATCATCGTAATACTAATAGACACAAACTTATAAATGTATGTTTAAATCTTCTCGTATAAAATTCGAGTTTAATCAATTAACCGAATTCATATCTAGATGTATTCATATCAAATTGGTATTACAATAATAAGTCAAAGAACATATGGCTAGGATGATTTCTAAAACCCACAACTTCCACCACAATGTTTAACTTAACATTAACCTTTTTACTTACTTATTTGTTAATTATTGTGCACAATTGGATGACACCTGCCAAGCTATTTGTGTTCGAACTATAGATCAAAAGGAGGCTTAGTACAAGGGACAGGATCCAACGGTTTGCTGCTCATATGGATTTAGAGTGTACTGTCTGCAGGTTTGATAATGAATCCCACAACCACCTATTCTTTGAGTGCCAATTCTCTCACAACATCTTGTCACACCTCATGCAGCTGAATGGAGAACAATGATACATAAGAACTTGGCAGCATGTTCTGCACATCACTATTGGCAAGTGGAAAGGCAAGTCTCTCCAAAGAGTCTTACAAAAACTAAACCTACAAGTTGTTGTGTACTATATATGGAGAGAGAGAAATACCAGGATACATCTCAACCATTCCTAGGACCATAGAGTCCTGCGGTAAATCATCTTGCAAACCATTAGGGACAGAGCAGCTTCTCTGAAGTTTAGGAACTCCCAAAAACCAAAGACTTCTTCAAGCATGGCAACTGACAAGCAATTGTCTCTTATGGGGTAGTGTGTGGGTACTTTGGTAGTCTAGAAGTCATTTTGTAAAGTATCTGTTTGGGGTAGCTAGCAAGTCTCTGCACCCCTTACAGAATTTGTTTGGTGTCAAATATGTATTTTTGGTGTGAAAAGATGATGTTCTCTAACTATAAGAGAATGAAGATTATTCTTTCATCTTACCTCAAAGCATGTGATTTGTGGGATTTGATTGAACAAAATTTAATGAGTGACTTACTTAGAAGAATCTAAGAAAAGAAGAGGGAAATGCACTTGGATTTATCAAGAAGACGATTCATCCTAAGATTTGGAAGAATGTGAGAGATTCAAGATATCCACGTCATGTTTGAAAGATGACTAAGCGTGTAGTATCCAAACATGAAAGTGAATTCTTACCTAATGAGCTCGTTTGATAGACGTATTATGAGGAGATTAAATATTGAATTATACTATTTTTTATTTAATCGGGTCTAATACTTTGTTTAGTAAGCAAATTTGATACCGTATTAATTTCAAAAATATATACTAATCGTATATTTTTTATACGTTAGACTTGTATTATGAAGGTATTTTAATACATCAAAAGAGGTGGTATTATAATCAAACTCAAACATATTATTTTGCACATTTATCATTATAACCTCTAACTGATAAAATCAAATTGTCATCAATGTAACAAACATTGATTGAGGGTATTTTTGTTAATTCAACATTAATACGATAAAATAGTTCATTAACCAAACAACTGATTTGATTAAATAATTATTATCCAATGTTTATGTTGTGTATTACTAAACAATAAATAAAATTATAAATTATTCTAATATCCTATTTAGTCTTGTCTTTTGTCCTTCTGTATTGTATTAGACCGGATTATTTTATCTAATTCATCCATTTCTAATATGGCAACCAAACAAGCCCAATAAGTATTGGGTCCAATGTTGTGAAGAGGATGAGTGTATAAAAGAGAGTGTGATGTTGAAGACACATCAGTAAAGGATCAAGAAAAAATATTATCATGTTGAAATCAAACAAGTTGAGGAGATCAAAGTTGAAGTTGAAGAGGCAATAGAGAATGAAGAAAATGATGGAGTTGAAAGAGTCATTGAATAAATGGAAGAAAAAGAAGTTCGTGAATAGCTTTATTTAAAGTTGCAAGAAATTGAAAATTTTCTAAAGAATGAAGAAGAGATCAAGGATCTTTACGTGAACTACTAATTCAAAGGTGAACATTATAAATGTGACCTAAAAAATCAACTAGTAAGAAAGGAAGCCTAAAACAGATCCAATTACAAATTAGGGAAGATTTGGCTAAAAAAATAAATGCATCACTCTATTTCAACTAGGATCCTAAACCCTAAAAGGTTGAGGTACACTGTTAATAAATACCGGATGAGCTTAAGTATAAAGTACGAACTTCTTTCCATACTAATTACTAACTTAACTTTAGAGTCGTTGTTGACTTAAGCACCGAAGTATATCTGATTGATTAAACCCTAGTCTATGGTATTTTGGTCATCTTGTATGGGGAAGGTGCACCCAATCCATTTCGTTCAATTCAAGTCATTCCGTTCTCGTATTACTGTCAATTTCATCATTCTTGAGGTACAAAGTTTTTTCTGTACAAAAAGAAAATCACAGCATCACCATCACATATTATGAGAATAAACACAACAAATGTTTTGGGGGTGACTTCGTACAATTGAAAAAAAATTCTCCCATTTCGATCCACGTTGTTTGATATGGTTATTGGGTCTTCGTTTTTGAGAAAAAAAAATGACGTTAACAATGTTATTTATAATCAACTTGAATGAAATTATTCTTTCTTTGAGTGTTCATATTCTCTAATATCTTCTATTTTATTTCTAGTACTCTTAATTCCAATAAAGTGGTATCAGATTGATTTTCTAATTTGAGTGTCATTAGAGTAATTCTAAACTTATGGTTGATACTATGAGTCAACTTTTAACTTAGTGCAGGATGCAAGGCAGGAAAAAATATCACCATGCTAGCCTCTTCTCCCATCTCCTTTTTCCCCTTGGCCATAAACTCATCCGATTCAACCTTCATTCTTTCCACTGCCTTCCCACCATGCTAACCAACCAAACACCTGAAGTTACTATCTCTAAAATGTCATCTCAGAAACCCATTAGAACTTCCCTAGAAGTTTCCAAAGTCTCAGAAGCTTGCCCAGCTACTGATAGTTCAACGTCTACATTACCTCAAAGTATTCCATGTCTTAAAGGTGGAGAAACAACATGATGGGACATTCCTGAGAAATGGTTTGATCATGACACGTATCCTCGGTGCCGAGGTGTTTGATCGGGCCGAGGAGTTGCTAACGACCATGCCCTTGGCATCAGAAGGGGTTCATCCCTCCCCATGGGAGAGCAATCATCCTCGGCGAAAGGATCGGATTCTACAAAAGGTGTCTTGTGTCTCAGTGGGAAGGGCATTTCTCCAAAAATACGTGTCCTCGGCACCAAAGACACTCTGTTATGATTTGGCTGCTAGTGACTACAGTTATCATCCTCTAAAAAGTGGCAAGGCAAATTATTGAGTTACCTTTCCAAAAATTCAGAATGAATGAGACTTTCCGCCAAGGATAGGTCGACAAGTGGCAAAAGTTGCAGTCTATTGGGTACCTACGAAAGGACACCCCTACTAATAGAAAGTTGTTTCAGTCACGCGCATTTAATGAAACCTCAGTGATGGGACATCAGAGAAGACTGTGGAGGCCGAGAGCAAGGAACATTGAATGCTCTAAAGACCAAGAAGTTAATACTTCTACATCGAATGACGAGCATTAACTGCTTAAGAGTCTGAGGCAGACATAGTAATTAATACTGGGGGATTACCCATGCATGTCAGGGGGGCATGCTGTCCCCTCTCTGACAGCTACCCCATATCTAGGCTACCAACAATGATGAGCTTTGAAAGGTATAAATAGTCTCTCAAAAACAGAGATAGAGGTATGCAAAATTTTCCTTTCTTTCACAAAAAACTGACTTGATCGTTGGAAGGAACACGCCGAAAAATACTTCGGCGCCCTTCTAACCCGTTTTTCTGTGTGCCATGATCCATCTTGGTCAACCAGAATCGATCAAACATCCCCCTGGGATAATTCATCACCACTCTTTAGGCCCCTTTTGGCCCTCTCAACCTTTTCAAGGCGGTAAGAACTCCCACCGGATCTAGAGGCAAACCACCGAAGGAGACTCGTCACTGTCCGATCAGGGTCCTGGCCTGAATCCTTTTTACCTTTAACCATCACCCACCACTGTCTTGTGTTCGCCAAGGGAGAGATCTGTTCCAAAAAATATTGTGCAAAAAAAGTGTCCGCACACAACATTTAATGACATCCCAAATGGTTTTATAATTTGAACAAGAATGAAGAGCCAAGCTCAAGTTATTTTGAAACACAATACACTTGTCGAGGTTCAAGATGTAGAAGAGGGAGAGCTTGTTCAAAACACTAAGCAACAAAATGCATCTCCAGAGAATAGGAAGGTTGTAAAAGCAACACTTGAAATTCAAGTACAGTCACAAGAAGCATGTAAAGATTTAGCAAAAATGAAGAACAAGGAAGGTGACACTAACGCGCCACTAGGTGAGAAGAGATCTAATGATAATTCCACTTCCCAAGAACCTGTTATGCTATCAAAACAAGGAAATTCTATTACTCCTATGGGTAAGGCTGGCTTGCCAGTAAATACCCCCTCCCATATCATCATTAGTCGGTGTAGTGTGCTAAAAAGAGGAATTGTTATGGAGCTCCAACTATGGCCCACAACCACATGAAATTGAAAAATTTTGAACCTCAAGGAGGAGGGACCAAAATAGTGGTGGCGCCATTACCAACGGTTTCGAAAATGGGTAGCAAGGATTGGGAAAATAGCTTGGTTGGTTACTTTGTTGATAAAAACTTGTCCTTTTCAGTGGTTAAGATGATTACCCAAAGGATGTGGAATGCACAAGGCTTCATAGAGGTGCTTGCTAATGAGCAAGGTTGCTTCTTTTTCAAATTTGCTGATGACAGCTCAAGAACTAAAGTCTTAGAAGATGTCCCCTGGTCATTCTTTGGTAGAATTATGGTCCTCAAGAAATGGCAACCTAGAATGTTTCTCAAGAAGGAAGCGCATACCAGTTTAGGTGAAATTATATAACATTCCACTTGAATATTGGAATGAAGAAGGCCTTAGCTATATTTCCATTACTGTTGGAAAGCCACTTTATTGTGATGGGCTAACAAAGACACAACAAAGAATTAGCTTTGCTAGGGTATGTGTGGAGATTGATGCTGCTCAAGTTCCCATTGATTCCTTTGAATTGAAAATGCAAGGTACCCAACTTGATCAAGACGTGGATATGGTGGATATTATGGTCCAATATCAATGGAAGCCCAAAACTTGTGTTAATTGCAAAGTTTTTTGCCACATTAGTACGAATTGTGCAAGAAAGTAAGAGTGGACAAGAAAAGAGAAACAAGTCGACAAAGGCAAAGAGATAGCCTCCACTGTTGAAGTTATCAAAGAGAAGGAGAGTGACAATGTAGATCAAAGAAATGTTGATCAAGGAAGCACAAGCAACCAAGTGGTGGTTAGTGAGACTACAACTCCTGTCACAGAGATTCACAACACCACCCCTGCTCCTCAGGTAACTACAAACATCACTACTAGCAACAAATTTGATAATCTTGTTATTGAACTTCAAGGTCCTGTGCAGTTAGATTTGGAAAAATTAGCTTCTCCTGAAACAAGTGTATTGGCTACAAAAATTAAGAACATTGATGGTATATCAATTGGGCAACTAAGGAAAAAACACAAGTCACCAAATAGGCCACCATCCACCAAGACATAAATGATCAATTTTGCATGTTGGAATATTAGGAGACTAAACTCTCCCCCTAAACAATTGGAGGCTCAAAATTTTATTTTTGAACGACAACTAGATTTGGTTGGAATAATTGAGACCAAAGTCAGAGGTGTTAATAAAGGTAGCATTATGAGAGTTGTCTTTAGAGAATGGGACTATTTTGATAATTATTCTAGTCATATTTTTGGTAGGATTTGGGTTGGTTGGAACCCAAATATCCTCAAAACCAAGATAGAAGAAATAGATCAGGTTGTACACTGTGAGGTTCAACATCTAGAAAGTAGGATTGTGTTCTTAGTTTCCTTCATACATGGGGTCAATGATGACAGAGAAAGGAGGAGGCTACGGAGTAATCTAGAGTATCATGCTAGAAACAATATCTCTAGACCATGGGCTTTTTTGGGAGATTTCAATGTGGTAAGAACTCTGCAAGAAATTGAAAGGGGGAGCAACAGAAGAACAAAGGCCATGGAAGAATTTGAAGAATGTATTCAAAATTATGGAATTGATGACTTTATCTTCTCAGGAATTCTCTTCACTTGGTGTAATGGGAGAGACCCTCAAGGTTGCATAGTTAAAAAACTTGACAAGGTCATGGTAAATGATGAGTGGAATTTTCTATTTACAAGATCATCCGCTGAATTTATTACCTTCAGTGTCTCAGATTATAGCCCTGCCATTGTCAAATTGGGAGAGGGAGCAAGACCAAGGAAATGTCCATTCAATTTTTTCAAATTTATGGTTGAAAGAAGGGGTTTTCTTGATATTGTCAATAATGTGTGGCAAACCAATGTGAGGGGAACAAAGCAATTCCAAGTAAACTAAAAGCTTAAACTGCAGAAGTATGAATTCAAGAAAATCAATAGAACTCAAGTTGGTGATGTTATTGCTAGAGCTAATGAAACAAGAAATGCACTAGCCGAATGGCAGAGGAAACTTGATGAAAAGCCCTTGGACCATGACCTTAGGACTCAAGAGAAGAAGTTGACTAGGAAATTATTTGAGGCAATCAAAATTGAAGAAGAATTCTTAAGACAAAAATCCAGAATTCAATGGCTCAAAGCTAGTGATCAAAACACTTCTTTTTTCTTCAGATCCATCACAAGCAATAGGAACAAGTCTAGGATAACTACTATCAAAATATAGGATGGAACCATCGTTCAAGGGGACTTGCAGATCAAAGAAGAAGCAATCCATTATTTTCAGAATTTGTTTAGAAGCAACAGTCATCAGTCTACTACTAGGCAAGCAACAATAGAGACCTTATCCAACACACTATCTCAGAGGATCAAACTAGATTGCTATGTAAAGAGGTTACAGGAGCTGAAATTAAAGAGGTATGTTTTTCTCTCCATGCTAATAAAGGATGTTTCTTTCAGAATGCTTGGCCAATTATTGGGGAAGAGATTATTTTTGTTGTTTAGGAAGTCTTTATCACTTGTGAAATGCTCAAGGAAATCAACTCTACAATCATCTCACATATTCCAAAGGTGCCAAACCCCACTACTATGAGTGACTACATGCCAATTTCTTGTTGCAACACCCTCTATAAGGTTATTTCAAAGATCATTGCCAATAGAATTAAGCCATTTCTACATGGGCTTAGTCCTTTTCAATATAGTTTTATAGCTAGAAGAAAAATAGGGGATAATATACTCTTAGTCCAAGAGCTTATGCATAATTCCCAGAAGGATGATGGGCCACCTAAGTGTGCAATAAAAGTGGATCTAATGAAGGCTTATGATATGCTTGAATGGGGCTTCTTGATTGATACTTTAACAGCTCTCAAATTTCCTCTGATGATGATCAACTAGATTAAAGTATGTATTACATCACCTAAGTTTTCCGTTTGTGTTAATGGTGAATTAGTTGGTTATTTCCCTAGTCAAAGAGGTCTTAGGCAGGGGGATCCTATGTCCTCTTTTCTTTTTTTCATTGGAATGGAAGTTCTGACATAGATCCTAATGTGAAAAATCCAAACTCAAGGGTTCAAATATCACTAGAGATGCAACAAACAAAGAATTGCTTAATTGAGCTTTGCAGATGACCTTATGTCATGGTGATATTACTCCTGCTAAAGTGTTGAAGGCTTCTTTGGAGACTTTTGAAGATCTTTCAAGCCTTAAAACTAATCCACTAAAGAGCAATATCTTTATTTCTGGAGTCTTAGAGTGTCAGCAGGTACAAATAGTGGAGTGTTTTCAATACCATGTGGGCAATATACCAATTAGGAAGGTTGCAACTCATCCATTCAATCCTCTCAAATATTCAAATCTTCTGGTCTAGTCACTTGATGCTACCCAAGAGAGCCCTTAACAATGTTGAACATAAACTAAGAGTTTTTCTTTGGATAAGAGTTGAGCTTAGGAGAGTTGGAGCTAAAGTATCATTTTTTTTTTGAGCTAAAGTATCATGGAATGAAGTGTGCCTCCCAAAACAAGAAGGTGGATTGGGAGTTAAGGATCTAAAGGCATGGAACAAAACATTAATGCTCAGACACCTTTGGCATTTAATCTCTGATGAAAACAACATTTGGTCTAAATGGGTGAGGGACTATTATCTAAAAGGCAAAAGCATCTGGACTGTCAAATCCCCACAAATTTGTTCATGGAATTGGAGGAAACTATTGAAGATAAGAGATTTTGCTAGACTTTTCTTTCTCCATATTATTGGCAATAGGAGAGAAACATCACTATGGTTTGATAATTGGCATCCTGTAGGACCACTAATGCTTAGATGGACTCCTAGAATTATGTACGATTCTGGCCTCAACAAGAATGCTAAAGTATGCCATATTATACATGTCAATCAATGGAGATGGCCTAGGGCTAATGCTAGAAACAACAAAGAGTTACTACAAGTAAAGGTATCTATGCCAACCTATTCTCCTAGACCTAAAATGAAGGATGTAGTTAAATGGTTGCTAACCCCTAATGGCTCCTTCTCCTCTTCTTCTTCCCTAGAGGAATTAAGGTATAAACAACGTTTGGTTCCCTAGCACAAGCTTCTATGGTTTAGTCAATGTATACTAAAGATGAGCTTCATACTTTGGCTTGCCTTTAGATGCAGACTTTCAACCAAGGATCGCATACATAGCTATATGCAAAGTGTGGATTTAATTTGTGTCTTGTGTAGGGTAGCTCCTGTAACACACTATCATTTATTCTTTGACTGCACCTACTCATAAAGGATCTAGAAACATGTACGAGAGAAGTGCCACCAGCCTTGGCAACAATTACCTTGGCAATATTTTATTATCCAGTCAGCCAACAATTGGAAGGGGAAGAATCTTGTCACCGTGATCAAGAAGTTTTGTCTTGCAACAACAATATATATGATATGGAATGAGAAGAACCAAAAGATATTCAAGAATCAGCAGAAAGATCCTATGACAGTCCAACAATTAATCATTAATACTATCAGAAATAGATTAATGTCTCTGCAAATTAAGGAAAATATAGAGAATAGAAGACTTGCTCACTCATGGCAGCTACCCAATTCTCTTTTTGTGTATGATGTAGATTCTATGCTAATTACATATAATGTTTTTGTTAAAATCTTTGGAGAAAACTAAAAATAATTAGCATTCTCTCCAGATTTTTTATGTTTTTGTTTGTGAATGGATCATGTCTTGCAAGATTTAGGCAGACAAGTGATGCTCTTACTTGTAAATTCTCCTTGGATATCAATACGCTGTTTACTTACTAAAAAAAAAAAACTTTGAACTTATTTTAGTTTATCTTTTAAGCAAGGTATATATATGCACAATTTCAAGTATATAATGTATATAAATAATTGATATATATGCTAACTAGGAATCAAACATTCTTTATTTTTTATTTTTATTTTTTCCTGTAAAGTAAAATAAAATCCATTAGTATCTAATATGATGTACCTGTTGGGTTGGATGTCCTAAGCTTAAGGGGTGCTTAATCAGTGATAAAGTACCCTTTACAGAGATGACAAAATATCCAACGTTGAATTGGCTCATTATGAAATTGTTCTCATCCTAGCCTTAGCAATCCTCGTATGTTTTACCTACACATGATTTTTGCATACATTATTGATGGAAAGAGCTTAACTATAGACAGCCTAACCTCCAATTTGAAGAGATTAAGCTCCTGTTTGGTTTGCGTCTCAGACAATAATATCCAAAAACTATTTCTAGGGAGAGAATCCAAAAATTGGTTTTGGTATTTTTTTTGTCGCATAACTTATTTGGTTATATAATTTCAAAAACGGTTGTGTAAAACAAAAAACAGAAAACTTGTTTGGACAATAAAATAGAAAATTATGAAAACATAGATGTTGTTTGTATTGAATGTTTCATAGGAAAATATCAATATGTTAAACTTGATAAAAACTAACATACGAACATATTACAGTGAAAAAAAAATAATATAGACACTCATGTTTTACTCATAATATTACAAGTTCTAATGTAATACAGACCATTGTTCGTACATAAAAATTTCACATTATATTACAACGAGAAAGGTGATCACTTCTCCACCATGTTGATCACGAGTAAAAACAAGACAAAACATAAAATAACATTACAACCATAACATACATAAATGAACCCACCCTTAGGATGGACAACAGAGTCCATGTGGTATTAGTATTCATCAACCAAAATAAATGTATTCATATGGTCTCTACCAAATAGACACCTATAAAAATAACCGCCTTCATTTCTCATTGTACAAGCCTTGAAAACCCTCACGTGGTCAACACCACATACGCATGAAGGTCCTATAGCATTATCCATGTGTTCTACAATTTATCAAAAAAAATACAAATACAAATACAAATACCATTAACATGCATTCCAATCAACAAACTACATAACTGAAACACAACCATGTTGTTTATGTCATCACACAAAAAATATAGAGTAATGCTAAATGAACTTAAAAACTAGACTTTATAATCATAATCATTAAATATATAATGAGTCTTAATAAGTATTAGGACTTGTAATGAATCAATGATTGTAATTATCAAATTTACTTTTTAATTATAATTTTTCGGTCTATCTAGCATTGCTAAAAAATATAATATCCAACGTAAATAGTGCATTAAACAGGTAATCGATTTGTTATCACCTGTTTAATACACTATTAACATTCACCCCATAGTGATGTGGTTCACCTGATCAATTGAAGAGGACTACTAATAATTAGGAGCCAAACAACAACTGCGTATAATGGATGCAAATGTTTCCAAAGGACTTTTTGATTGCCCGACATTAGTGCCTGCAACTACCGAAAGGTCAATAACGATAATGAAAGGCCAAATCAATGGTATATTTTGTTGCTTCCTTAGGGTCTTGATGATGCATGTTGTTTTGTTCCCATGGGTCCTCAAAAAGTATAAAAATAGCAGCTGTGATTAAAAGAAAAATGCTACACAATTCAACTAAAATTTAAAAGTATAATTTAAATTTATATCATCTATTAGATAGGTGTTAGATGAGGAGGTGTCATTGAAAAAATTGATATAATTCATTCATTCAAAGAGATGATATACAGTTGGATTATAATTTTTGAATTTTATTTTGATTGTGTAGCATTGCTTGCACTTAAAATTTGGCTAGTCATTGGGCCCTTATAATTAGCTTTGTATTAACAGCTAAAAAGGACAATTATACCATCAAATTAGTGCTGCCAAAGATTTTTGTTTGATAGGAATCACAATCTCAAGATTGTCTGTATTTGCATGGCTTGAAATTTTAGAAGCTAACTTAGTAATCTAGCAGCTTTATTTTGAAAATACTAATGCTATTTAGACCTAAAAACCTGACCTAATTTGCTGACCTAATAATATAATTTCATTGAAACCATTTGATCAACACCAAGTTTCAATATTTGACGAGACTCATAGTCAATCCAAAGATCATAGTGAATTAAGTTAGCAAATTATATTAGTAAAATAAGTCTCAATAACATTACTCTTTTGAAAAAGAAAACATATTTTTCAAATGTAGCATTAATAGCTATTTAACGAACCGAGCTATTCAAGATGAGTAATGCTATTTGGACCTAAAACATTTGACCTAATTTGCTGACATGATGATATGACTTCAGTAGAAATATTGGATCAACACCAAATTTTAATATTTAATGGGATCCACAGTCAATTCAAATGTCATAATAAGTTAGATCAGTAAATTAGGTCTCAATAGTATTGCCTAGTCAAGATTGGTGGTAATTTATTCAAACTCTTTTATATTAAAGAAATTAAGAAATTCTTAAGCTTGTTTAATTTTGAGGTTGAGCTCGGAATGTGTCACATTGCTCAGGCTCATTAAATAAAATTGAACCAAGTTAAGCCAAGTCAAGCTTAAATAAGATTTTGGATGTCGGATCCGGACCTAGACCTTGGACCCCAACCAGACTCCAAGCTCTAAACCCGAACCCAATCCTAGACCATAGACCTAACCTTGACTCGGACTTGGACCCGATCCCAAACTACGAAAATGGTAACTACCCTAGATCCAACCCAGACTCCACCTCATAACCCTGGGTGGAAGTGGGGTGGTGGTGATGGTGGTTTGCTAGTGATAGTGACAAAGAGTGATGATTGTTGGGAATGAAAAATAACACTAAATATTAAGGATGACAAATCCTATACTGTTGGGATTAGGCATTTTATAGTAATGAGACTGAATTTTCAGTACTACATTATTAAACATTGGAATGAGTATTAGTTACAAAATCATAGTCATTCTATTTTCATTCATCATTATCAGTTATCAAATACTGAGTATAGTATTATTCCAATTATCATACCATATTTTTCTTGTAATGATTTTAGACCATCTAAAATGATTTTACATCAAGTAGGTGATTTAGAAAGAAAGAAAATGAAAGAAAAATGGATCAAAATAGATCTCAATTTACTCCTACTGCTATATCACCAGAAATGGGAAAGACTACAATTTTAATTCGACATGTACCGAAATTTATAATTTTTTAAGATCAAGTTACAATATTTTGAGGTAAAAGTTATAACTGTAAAAGGTATAAACGATCTTAAAATATTATGATCGACCATAAAAGTAATAACTTTTAAAAATAAAATGACAGTTTTTAACGGTCAAATTAAATTTTTAAAAGTGAAATTATAACTGATCAAGAGTGTTCATGATTATTCGCAATATATAATGATCGACCATTAATTACCTTAAGCAAGTGTAACTTTAATAGTAACTTTTACTACACGGCTGGAATTTTTTCTGGGTACCGTAGGATTACCCATCACCAATAGATACGCCTACTGTTATAGCATCATTTAATACTCCTGTATTGTTCAAATGAAAGTAATTAATGTGTAATTAATGTTAGGCATCAACTTTTTGCATGTTTACATGGTCATTAGGATTTTACGTGTACATTCTCCTTGTTTAACAAGTGTTGTGATGCAGCTAACCTCTCGTTGTTGGGCAAGTGTCTAGAGCGCAACCTCAGGTACCTGTGATCAAAGAAACATTTACAGAAGCCTGGCAGTGTCCTTACAAAAAGGAAGGCACAACCTATTGAAACAAGAAGAAGTCTAACACAAGTGAAGGAATTCTAGAGAAAGTATTTACTATTTTACAAAAGTGATTTATTTATACATCACAACATATGAATAATACGCTTATATATTTATTATACTTAATATTGATACGTGCAATTATGTTTGGTGAAAAAAAATAATTTGAACAAGAAAAAAAGTAAAACGAAAGTGAATTCTGTCAATACAACGCTAGTGTTACTTACAATACATTCCTTAACGTAAGTCATTGCTAGAATTATAATACCTGGCTTGCCAAAAAATACAATGCAATGTTAGTTCTGTTGGAGGCTATATGTGTTTCATGAAGTTGATGCCTTGGTCTAATAATAGAGATAAGACTATTAAGGAGTAGACGCTAGTGTTTGAATCTCATGATCCTTACTTACACTACAATACAAAAAGAAATCCAGGGACCTACATTGCATGCCTTTTCATCGTTCAATATTTTCTGCACACATGATCAGTATGAACAGTACAAAAAAGAAATTCGGGGACCTACATTACATGTCTTTTCATCGTTCAATATTTTCGACACACATGATCAGTAGGAGAGGAGTTCTAAGGTGGGGGGCAGGGGTGGCATGAAGGGGTGGTGGCATGGGTCCCGCCCTCATTATGTTTTGTTGCATACTTAATTTGAATTTGAAGAATTGAATGCCATCTTTTGTGGGATCAATCATTCAAAACTTATGCAAGCAAAAATTCTAAAATACCAATCATAGCATAGGCTGCACGATATAACTTAAAAAACTTAGTATCTTTGGAGCTTGGGGTTTAGGTTGGAGAAAACTTTGAAGAATATCTATCAGAATATGGATATTCAGATGACTAATCTCTTGTATACGAACAATGAGATTTCTCATAACCACAATCATACTATTTGGACTTAATTTACTTGTCTAATACATTGAAACATTATAGATTTTGATTTACAAAAGCCATATTTATATATAAACCCATTCCGAGGCTAAAGATAACAGTAAATTAGGTTAGTAATCATACATACCAAAGCAGACCTTGTTTTACTTATGTGCCAGTCATATAAACATAACATAGGAATAGACAAAAAAAATCATGATTTATGGAAGGAACTTGGCATGTGTAAAGCCGTTTTCTACTTTTTTCTTATGGTCTGTTGTACGTCCTTGTTTTAGATAGGCATTCAGCATTCTCAATTATTCAGGGTTGGGGGTGGGGCTCCATATAAATATACGGGTGTCATTCATTGAAGGTACTATCTCAGTCAGGCCAAGCAGATGGACCCTACCCATGTTGCAGAGTCGGGTTGTATATTGATGATGATAAGGGTGCACGTACTACACTGGCTAGGGGACAAACCAGTGATGGAGATAGGGGTTATCCATAGGTTCTGTGGCATGTAACTGAATTGTCCATGGAGCCATAAAAAAAAGAGAGTTTTTTTAATGATTTCCATAGGTTAAGCCATGCAATGAGAGTTTGATTTGCCAAGACAAACAAGTATAGTGATTCATCCAAAAATATTGACAAAACGGGTCGTATATTAATTTTAAACAATCTCATTTTATCGTAATTCACATGATTGAATTGTAACATTTTTTAAGATCTTAAAAAATATAACATTGTCATTTTCCCTCCATTTCTATTGCTATGTTTATCCCCAACTTTCATGCAAGCAATTTATTCTATTATAGGTAAAAGTCTAGATATACTACATCTATCAAGTTCTTCACAAAAAATAATGAAGAAAGGACAACCAAAACTAAGAAGGGAGCCCACTTTAGAATTTTGGGAGTACATACTGATCTGCGTAACTCAAAAGTTTAGTTACCTTGTGATGAGTTCGAAATTAACTGGGTCAGACCCAATGAAAATAAACCAAGAAGACCCAAATAATCAGTATCTAGAGCCCAAAGGGAGTTGGGTCAATCCCTCAAGAGGAAATCCAAAAGGAACCAAGGAGCCAACGCCTAAAGCACCAAGGGGTCACCCAAGCCTAGGCACCGCCCAAGGGGCTGGCCCTCCTGTTCCTCCTTCGCCCTCTTGACTTTGTCAATCCAGCTCAATTCAGTTCAATGCAGCCCAGTTCAGGATCCTCCTTTCGAAGGAATAGGAGCACGAGGGATGGAATATCGGAATACGCGCAGAGATCCGATCCTACTATAATTGTACTTACCAAAATAGTAGAAGCATTTTCTCTCATGTCACCGTCTTACCATACATATATAATGTAAACTTTTTTCACATAAAGGGGATTACCTTGAGACCTCACACATTGCTCTCTCTCTCCCAAAGTATTGTAATACTTTCGGAGCATATTCTCCCGGCGACTTTTATTCATAAATAAAGACCTCCGGCCACAGCCACCGCTACCGTTCTCGAGAGTGAAGTAGGTCACCCAAACCAAACCACTATAAATCTTTGTGTGTTTGCTATCATTTACTGTTTTGACATTGATTTGCTATTGATTGCCTATTTACTGCTCATTAATCGCACCCTTACACATTCTTGACTGTTGATTTTGCGCAATATTGATTTATGCATCATCACCTTGGTTTAAAATGTATTTTTACTTTTATAGTAGTGCAAAAAATATTCTAATCTCTAAGGGTGTAGTAAAGTTTGAAATTATCTAAACTTTCAATTTGTGAGTATTATACTTGATGGTATGGAAATTTTGTGAGTATGAGGCAAGGTAGAAATTAAGCTGAAAAGCTTTCCGATAACATGGCAAGTATATGATTGGGAATTGCTTGAACTGAGAGCTCAAGAACCTGGTTGAAGATGGGGGTATTTCTTTTGTGTGTGAAGTGAATATCGTGATCAAGAGCACAATAAATTTAGTGGTTCACCTAGCTGAAGACTTTGACTAACCCACTTTAATAGAGTCTCTTCCTTACTAGTTTGTATTGCTTGGAGAAGACAATTGTTACATCTTTTCTTGGGTGTGTATACAATTGCTCACTTGTCCTATTTGGAGTTAGGGTTAGCCTACTTATACTAGTTTGTAGAGTGGTCCTTCTGTCACCATGAGGTAGTCCTCTCTAGTTTGTTAGGATAGTGAAGGGAATATCTAGCCATTAAAGGCTACAATTCCCTACATAGAAGGTGATGATGTGGCATTTGATGACTCTATCTTCGGGTGGTGATTGATGTTGGACATTCTTCTTTGTTCTCCTTCTTGATGTGATCCGAATCGCAACCTCTTGACTGCTCTTGCCTGTGTGTGACTAAGCCAGGTCCAGTTTTGTCTAAGCTGGACCATTCTATCCTCATGTTGATTAATCAAGACCTTTGTCCTATTCGCTGACGATCCTCTTGTTGAGCTATGGTTCTGTTCCTTGATATGCTCTTGATTCCGGTATTATCAATTGTTTCCCAGTCTCGAGCTCAAGCTACCTTGTCTAGTCGTTTGTTGGGTCTGACCTTTTCACTTATGTTGAAGAGGTTATTCTACTTTTTCGTGTCTACTCTTGAGATTATAGGTAACGAATGAGACGTGTTGGGATGATTGTCTTGTTTTATTTAGCAACGCAGGCATTGAATATACAATGCTATTTTTTCCTTTTGATATGAGCCAACAAGGGGGCGCCGCATTGGTATAGATAGAGACACATTAAATGCAACTAGATTGAATCAATTGTGTGACGCCCCTAAAATCGGGGGTCGTTTATCAATTGTTGATCACCCATCAACCCGCGAAAATACCCGTAATTATCGCACAATCCGATATCATGTCAATAGCCACCCCTTAATCGGGATCATAATCCACGCGTGCAATCCGTGTCCATTTTACCATTTGACCCAACCAAGGTCTAATATACCACAATTTATACTTCATTATTCTTCATTTGTATCATTTGAATAAAAAGACATAAAGCCTAAAAGCATAGTAAAACATTCTTAAAATTTCAGATTTTTGAAAAACCTACCAATAGGTTAATGTTCTACCGGTAAGTTTTGCCTGTTGGAAAAAGTTCTACCGGTAGGAATGTACTTTCCTACCGGTAGGTTTTGCCTACTGGACAAAGTTCTACCAGTAGGTTTTGCCCAGATTTGCCTATTTAATCGATTTTTAATTTTAATCCCATCATATCCATCCCACAACCATTCAATACATGTTTAATGAAGTTTTCTACATTACACATGATCCATACAAGTTCAACTACAATCATTTTTCATATGATTACATGTCATGACTAAGTTTTAACCAAAGTATTACAAAACACAAAATAAAGTCACATTTCAGCTTTCTTCATCCTTGAGGTCTCGTATGAGGGCCTTCCACCAGTGTATAGCCTACACCTGAAATATTTTCTCATAAAGGGTGAGTCACGCTCAATAAGGTATCTCCTAAAGAGGTTACTCTCCAACCTAGATGCATGTAAAATGTTCTCATGCAACATTTAACAAGCAACAATCATTTCGAACAAGACTATACAATTCAATGTTAGAATTCTACTATGTCATGTTATGGAATGAGATGAGACTTACTCATGCACTTCAACCTGAACCCACTCCGGCTCATTCAAGACAATGCAATGCCAATGTGTATAAATTCACCATTAATGATATACGTCCAATGATCTTTTTAAAACAAAATCATGTGTCTTTGTTATAAAACAAAATTGTGTGTCTTTGTTGGACGTTACACATCAAATGACTATTTTATAGAACAAAATCATGTATCTTTGTTAGATAGTGGAGTTTTGGTGTCGCACCACCGGTTCCGCACACCGATACACTTTTTCAGAATTGCACTACAGGGGAGTGTATGAACCAAGTAGCTAGGTCTTGCACCCAAGGGAATGTTTAACCCTTCTTGCTATATCCGACACAAGTTTTTTAATGCAAACCATGCGACTCAGTTAAACCATTGGCCCAACTATCCCGAGCCCACGTGTCATCCACTAAGAATGATATTTGATCAAATCAAGCACACACACTCACACTCATTTCAATGCCCACGAATGCGATGTCCCCGTGCAAATGCAATGTAATGAACCATTGTAATATCAATATCATGTCTCATATATAATGAATGTCATATGGACTAATTTAACCACATATCAATCCAATTTCATGACAAATTATATCTCAAGCATACAATTCATCATAATGATAACATATCATAAAACATATATTAACATTATACCCAACAACAAATCTCAAGCATATTAGCACATAATCTATGTCAATATTACACTTAATTCACAAAAGTACAATATAAACACATAACATGCCCACATAATACCATTTTTTTAAGAAATCACAAGCTAGCAATTTCTCGCATACCAATTCATGCTAGAATTGAATTTACTCATTTCAAGATATAATTTATTCTACTCATTCCTAATATTTATTTCATCAATTAAGCCACAATAGACAAGTGTTAAGATCTCTAACAACCTACCAATCTCATATAAACACCCTAGGTTGAAGATAAACCTAAGTAGGAGGAAATCCTACCTCAAGAGGCGTAAATAACCATTGTAGGAAGCTCCAAGAATCCGCTTCTAGCCCTAGCTTCCAAAAATACCGTTCCTTGAACTTTGGTAAAACCTGCGCCTTTCGGGGTAGCTGCGTAGCTATCAACGAGAGGAACAACTTTTCCTCTTGGCTCGAGTTGATTTGAGCAACCAGTCTTCGTAAAGCGTAGAGAGAAGGTGGATAGCTTTCTCTTTTTCCCTCTCTTTCTCCCCAACGTGAGAACCGGCATACCAAATGGGGAGAAATCTGATATTTCTCTCCTTTTTATACTCCCTAAACACTCGGTCCTCATTGTGCCACATGACCCTCCTTTCCTGGGTCTATTTTCGTTCCAAAACGATTAAATTTTGTCCCAGTTCATGTTCAAAATATTTTTATTTCAACTTGATTTAAATTATTTTCCAACTTCTGAAATTTAATTAAAATTTTTATTTTTGGATCACCCGAGACCCGACCGCCTCGTAAAACAAGAAAAATTCGACTATTTCTGAATTCGACGAAATTTGGCATGGTAACTAGATTTCGCGAGACGAATCAAACGGTGAGATTCATTTCATTATCCAAGTTCTAGAGAAATTCAAGTTTTCAACTCGCACTGTAGCGATAAAATTAGTGTTTTGCCCTTTTTCATAAAAAAATCAAATTTGCCAGGATTTTACAGATTGTGTGATATAATAGAGAACCATCATTCTTCTAATTCCTTGTTTATCAGGGGACTTACTCTTCCCCTTAATCCTCACCTGAAAAATGTAAAATGTTTGGATGAGTACAATAACCAGTGAATAGCAACCACCTCTAATGAGGTGTGAAAATAAATTCCACACTTTATATACAGCAATAAATTTTGATACATATATAAGTACAACAAATTATACCCCAACTTCTCTCACATAATCATTTAAACAAAATGATCTCATGATCACAAATAACTTTATAAATGAA
>CM042197.1:9750918-9784008 GCA_023539305.1 Ilex asprella
GTTTGAAAAAACTAATAACTCATAAATTGAGAATTGTATTAGTATTAACAACTCTTAATTTGGGAATTGTGCTAACATTATATATATATATATATATATATATATATATATATATATATATTAACATTAAACAATAACACGCTCAACAAAAAAATAATAACATCAAAAAATAATATACTCAATAAAAAACTTAATTAAAAATTTAATTATTACAACAGAGTGACACCATATGTAAGTACTTATTTTGTTGTGGGGGTGTTACTCTATTATAATGATTAAATTTTTAATTAAGTTTTTATTGAGCATGTTACTATTTGATATTACTATTTTTTTTGTCGAGCATGTTACTATTTAATATTATTATTTTTTTTGTTGAACATATTATTGTTTAATATTACTAAACATATAGATATGATAGAAACATAATATATAGCAAATTTGTATCTCAAATGTGCATCCCAAATCAATAAAAATGATTGGATTAGTGGGTCCTAATTAAAAAAGTTGATGGGACTCATTCATCTAATGATTCTCATTCATTTGGAATACACATTTGAGATATAAAGCATTACTCTAATCTTAATGCTAACACAATTTCCAAGTTAAGAGTTGTTAATACTAATACAATTCTCAATTTAAGAATTATTAGTTTTTTCAAATAAGTTTTGATTAAATATAATTATTGAGGGTATTTTGGACAGTAGAGATTAAAATAGACTTATTCCTAAATAAATTTTTTAAGTATACTTGAATTCGAATAAGCCTAAAAAAAAGATCGGCCTCTACATAACCCCTATGATTTTGCATTGTGTACATTTGTTGTCTTGTTGGTTCTGAATTAGGTTTGCCTGGTTTTGAAACACAATTTACATTAACCGATTCAAATTTTACACTTATAAAACACTTCACACAATTCACCAATTGATGTGTGGACAAAATAAATGGATTGTGCACATTGAGTAATGTAGGCCCAAGTCCATATCCATGCGAATTATCAGTCGGATCGAGTCAAACTTCGGGTAGAGGTAGACTACCCGCAACCCAACCTATCACTCGCTAGATAGGCTTGTTAGGCTGGCCTTTTTTCTTATATATATGCAATTCTATTTAAAATATTTTTAACTTAATATGTTTTAAATTATATTTTTAAATTAAAAATATAATCAAATTAGATAAAAAGTAAATAATGAATAATTTATGTAAATAAAGTAGAATCATATATTACCACTAAACTTTCAAAGTTTTAATGATCAAGTTTTTTTCCAAACAGTTGGGTGGGCAGTCGGCCTAGGTGCGTGGGCTGGGTTAAGCGAGTGGGCTCGTGGACCCAATTTCGGTCCGGGTAATAGATTTGAGAGCAAACTCAAGCTCTCTAAATGGATTTGGGCTCAAGCAGGCCAACTTTAGGACCTATCAAACTTCAGACTTATTTTTTTCGAGCCAAGTGATGACACTCGTGAATAATCCGGCCCATGATCACCCCTAAAAACAAGGTTCCCAATACAAAATAGTTTCTTAAAACGGACACGTACTTTCCGTTGGGTGGAGAGAAAATGGCATACAATAAATTTATTTATGTGGACCCAAGACACCAAAAAAAAAAAAAAAAGGTTGCAATGCAACTGGCTTATATAATCATAAATAGACAAAGACTGCATATAGAACTATACTATTCAAAGAGAGACAGCAACTTGTACTTCAGGGGACCGCTTGTGTAATAAACTTATCATCTTTCAAAGGAGCTGCCAAAACAAGACTAGCCATTCGATACATCCAGTTATAAGGAAAAGAAGGTACTAGAATTAAAGAGCAACAGATATTTGGGTCCCTTATCAGAAATACGATTCACTGTCTTGGCTATTTTGTGTCCGAGAGATGCCACTGCCCTGAGGTTCCTGGTGGCATTGATCATGGATTCAGAATATATCGATACGTATCGGATGTACACTCACAAAACAATATTAGACAATATCTATGAAATGCTAGGTAAAGATAATAAGAAGTTGAACATGACGAAAAATTAAAGTAACGTTGAAACATTAGGAATGATATTGGTCAATTTAAAGAAGATGACTCGGACGACTCGACCTAAACGATTGATATTAGTGACTTATGGGAAAATGGACCGAATTGTACGGTCATCGGCCAAGATTTTGTAACCATTGGGTACCCCTTCGTAAAGGAGAATTTGTGCACTGATTTGAATTCGATATCACTACGTCAAGATCAAACAAGGAAAATTTCAAGAGTTAGTCTTGTAATAGTTCAGTCCCCTGATAAACGTCTCATGAGAAAAAGTTTAGAGGATAAAATATCCTACAAAACGTAAGCTCTTGGGAAAACCACCCAGAAATTTACTCTTGTGTGGAGAGACGGTTTTGCATATGGTCCAGTATTAGTCATGTACGTGAGCAAGAAAATATTGCAATGATCTAACGGGACAGCTGGGATATAAAAAAAATTATACAAAAAATTGTATTTATTTATTTATTTTTGAAATGGTATACAAAAATTGTGATGACATAACAGCTGCTCAATACTACATCCAGAAAAGAACAGTGCCCGTTACCGAAAAGGTGGGTTGGGCTGGCCCATGACCTCATACATCTGAGAAGAACTATGCCCGGCCCGTTACTGGAAAGGTAGAATGGCCTGGCCCATGACTCCAGAAAAGAACAATGCCGTTACCAAAAAGGTGGGCTGGGCTGGCCCATGGGCCACAATCCGTGGATAAACTGCTATTCAAAAAATTTTGCACTTCAGAGGCAAAAAACAATTCTTTATAAACATACATGCCACGGTTCGTGTGATACATAAAATTTATAATTTTTTTCCCACCACCCAGTCGGGGTCATTGTTAAAGTTGAATTATGAGAGAAACCTCGTGACGAAAATTTCCTCAAAACCCGGTTGCTATGCAACAATTTGGTCATGGCCATATTGTGGGTAATTTGATTATGGAGTCATCTCATGGTTCAAGCCGCGATCCCCACCATCAACTCGAATGGTATTGAATCTATCAGTTGTGAAGTTGCGGAGTGAAAATACGTTAAATAAAAGAAGAATTTGAAAATGACAAAAAAGATATTAGTAATTTCATGATATTGAGAACTTAAGTCGGAAAATACACTCATGATTCTAAAGAAGATTTAAAATTTTGGTTATAACAAGATTTTCAAGCCAAATCGTAGTGTTCAAAAAGCTATCGAGTAATATAGTACGATTTGATAACGATGATTCAAATAACTTGACCAAGTTTGCATAGACATTTTTGCGTCAATCGCATGTCAAGAGAGGGCTTGGTTTACACGGAACTTATTTTTTTACTTAATTTAATGATCTTATTTTGTGAAATGATGGATTATTGATTGTGAATTCCAATTAATAGTGAGGTCTATTGTCAATGTGTAAAAGTGAAATTCGAAAGATAAAGGTGAGGCGGGAACTATCGGTTACCAGGGCCAGAAAAATATCACAAGCAAGATTTAAACAAAAAGGATATATATATTTCTCTCGAGAAATAAAATACAAGAATTTATACAAAAACTCTCATTGAGATCCTGAATCTCTCTTCTCTCTGTTTCTCCCTGACTGATCTTGAGCATATGCATCTGGCCTTCACTAAGCTTCCTATTTATAGAGAGTTTTCTGGCCAAATAAGTCAAGGAAGAGAGAACACATTTAAGACTTTGGCAAACTTTGTCAAAGCTTCAACCGTCCACCGTCAAGCAGCCCATCGGCAATCTGTTAGTAGGGTGGCTACTACGATGGGAAGTAGAGTGGGTTACTGGGTAGCCTCTGATGGAACTGGAACCTTCAAATCTCCCCTTCCAGAACCATCAGAAGAGAATGTAATCAGACATTCATCTCGGCTATGTCTCTACACAGCTCAAGCTTATCCCGAGTAACGACCTGTATCAACATGTCTGATGGATTCTCCTTTGTGTGGATCTTCAATAGTTTCAGTAATTGTTGCTCCATCACTTTGCGAATCCAATAATAGCGAATATTAATATGCTTCGTCCGGGAATGGTACATTGAGTTTTTATTCAAGTCCAGAGCACTTTGACTCTCATAATGCACCTTGTATTCTTTCTACTTAATACCTAGTTCTTGGAGAAACCGCTTTAATCACAACATTTCCTTACCAGCTTCTGCTGCAGCAATATACTCTGTCTCTATTGTGGATAAAGTTATGCACTTCTGCAACCTTGACTGCCATGACACAGCTCCCCCTACAAAAGTGTAAAGAAATTTTGATCTAGATTGACTACCAACATATTGGACCACATCGATCAACTTGTCCACAGGGCATTTGAGAGGTTCCTCCGCTGAGAATACTTCACATTTTCCAACTTTTGTAGTATCAATCCTCAAAACAAGTTTTCCAACACCAACTACTAGGACTTCCTGCAAGAGAGAATGCAACATCCATTAGTAAAAGAAACCTATCAGCAGACTCATCTGTCAAGATCAAGAGAACTAACATAGAAAACTACACGGATTAATTGTTGAAACGAGACACACTTGTTTATGACAATGCCAACAAACTCGTGGATGAGCAGATTCTACTTCCCCTACTATCTGAATTGCGATGACAATCTTTCCTGTACTTTGTGGCTTATCTTCTTCATCTGGACCTTCAACAATATTCCATACATAAACCTACCCATCAACACTTGCACTGCAAGCATGTACATTATCAGAACCAAAGACAAACCAGAAGAAGGAAGTTCATGAATAACAAGTATGGTGCTACCTAGCCAAAAGATGAACATCCTCAGCAAAGAAATCCTTGTCTATTACCTTCTGAGATAATACAAGTTAATAAGATGAGTATACTATTTTAGGCAATCAAAAATCTCAGCAATACCAAAAGTTTTTTTCCCCCTTCAACAATAGATGTGCTTTGAGATATTAATCAGCATAAGACAAATTTTGAGAATTCTCCTTTATAGATTTCATGATATGAGCAAGCATCGCAAATAAATGTTCAAGATCCACTATGGTACGGATGGCATAGAAAATTAAAGAGGATATTAACGATTCTCTAACATAACATAAAAACAAAATATAGAAAATCGGGCAGTCCTAAAATATAACCCCAAAAAGTAAAAGACTGGCATAACATGTAGAAGTAGAACATCTCATGCAGAGTAATGTTGACATTTAAACGTGTTTTAAACTCACAGACAAACACACACAATCGAAGAACAAATCAAGAACATAAAATAATGAAAAACAAAAAGAACAAGACACAAAGATTTTTACGTGGTTCGACAATTTGTCTACATCCACGAAGCTGCAGAGATTTCACTATTTAGGGGGAGAGTTACAAGATCGGCTATGCAATGCACTCACAAACCCTAATCACCAAAACAACGATTTTTTTTATGTCTTGCGTACCGGACCACAAAATAGACCAAAAAAATTTTCCCAAGGCGTTGGCCCCCGAACCCCCCACGAGGCTTGTCCATAAGCGCTACTGCTTGGGCCTATCGGCCCAGGCCTTCGCTCCATGGACTAAGCCTCAGAAAATTTTTCATTAAAAATCGTGTAATATTATTCCGAGTCGGATCACCATCCAGATCAACACAAAAAATTAGGCTCCACAAAAGACCCAACAAGTAAATCACCTGGAAAAGTTATAACTCAGCATATGAGCTAAATCAATAGTGTAATTAGCTATACAGTTTCGTCTGATTCACCAAGATAGTTAGAAATCATGCGTTGTCTAAACCCTCTCCCTCTAAAGATGAAAGCAATTTAATCCAACTGCACACCTAGTAAATTGAATTTGTTATTGTGAAGTATATATGAAGAGAGATTGTACTCCTCATGAAAAGATTATGACCACCCAAAGTTGATTTATATGTGTTAGAATATAAAGAGGTGTGTAATGCAACTTCAACCTCTCGGCATCTTTTTCCATTCTCTATCTCCCTCTCTCTCCCCTACATCGTCAACTTCAACTTCCATTCTCTGCCTCTTCTTCCATTCAACTTCAAACTCTCTGTCCCACAACATCCCACAAGACTAACGATCTGTTTTTTATTTTTAACCATCTTCAATACTCAGACTATAGCTTCACTCAGATCTGCTCAATCGAATAAAATAAAATTTTCACACGACAAACACCTTTGAATATTACCCAGAAACTTATGTAGTAGAGAGATTGTAGTAGATATTCAAATTGTATTTTTCTATACTGAAATATGTAAATATTATACATAAAATATAAAGTGTTTAATATTCCATAATTACTCTCATATTTAATTTGATAATAACTAAAAAAAAATAACTGTTGTAAAACTAGTAGTTAGAATTTTTGGTATTCAAAAATTGAATTCTTAATATATGAGTTATGACGGAAAATAATTAAATAAAATATTAAAAAATGGTTTGTAAAATTTAGAAATCCGTATCTCCTCCGATTGTCTCATTTCTGCGCACGTGAGAGTCTCATAGTCTCAATTTAACTCAAAGATTATATAACACTAGTATACATTAAGTACTTTTAGAAATTTAGTCAACTAGAAAGGAAGGAAAGATAAAGAAAGGCTAGGAGCGATATAGGCTCCTAGACGGAAGTCAATTTGTCTTTCGTCCGTATTGTGTCCCATGCCAGGATGAAGAAATCCAAGGATTTATAGTCATGCTCATGAAAATATTGACTGGTTTAACGCTCATACCAATATGGCAGAGCATTTGAACATTTTTTCACTGTGGAATTGAGTTCTCACATAAAAAATACTCTTTTGTTTAAAAAACTCTCACACAATCCAAAAACAAAAAATAATAAGATCAACAAATAAAGTCACTAGATAAGATATTTGTAACATTTTTGTTTTCTTGATAGCTGTTTCCACATTAGACTCCAAATTAGCTCCTCTTCCTTTCCCACCATGGTCTTTTTTTCTTACTTTTTCTTGGGAAATCCTTCAACTAACCTAGGACATACAAGAGCAATGCTACATGGACTTAAAAAGTAGATTTAAAAATTAGACTTGATAATTACAATAATTGATTTCACTGTGGCTCCCAGCATTTATTGGAACCTACTACCGATTCAATGATTGAGATTATCAAGTCTAGTTTTTAAGTCCATGTAGCATTACTTTACATACAATGTTAAAAAAAAAAAAACCTAGGATCAAACAGATGTCCCATTCATAAACTTACACACAGGATATTTAGTGACCCCTATTGTGCTTTTGGTTCCCAGACTGCATTTCTAGAAACCTCTTCTTTTTTTCTGGTAAGTAGCAGCGTCTTATTTCGCAATGATTTCGCTGTACATTGTTGTTTAGTATTTAGTAGCATTGATATTTCCGAAAGAATTTTAGGAAATTAAACTTTTATAGCAACACTAGTGATTTCGTTGTACATATGGTTGTGTTAGTAGCATTGATATTTCCGAAAGAAATTTAGAAATTAAACTTTTATAGCATGTCATAACACAGCATCCCAAAACACTATTATGCAATACATTGCAATTCGACGACACTAACCCAAGTTGTCCGAGATATTTTCGAGTCAATCGTCGGTCGAAAGAAACTCTTAGTTTACACAGAATGTATGTTGATACGTTATGTATCTAGATACGACTTAACTGAACCGTATCAGTATCGAGCAATACTTTTAAGCATTGACAAATCTCTTTTGACAGAACCCTAGTTAGTTCTGGCCCGGTTTATGTGCCAACTTTAAGATGTCATGACATAGACGAAGAGGTATTACAACCCCCCTTCCTGAAACCTTTTGTTGTTGACATCTTTTTTTTTTTCCAGAAAGAAAGTGATCAAAATCTGTTTGGATGTCCCTATCATATCTTGCTTGACTTGAAACAGTCATTTTCCTATTGTTTTCGACATTTCCAAATCCCTAGCCTGTTCCATTTAAGGAGACTGAGTCCATAGTAGTCTCTAATTGATTCATAATCTTCTGAACTGGTTTATCATTGTCGTTGCCTCTTCACTTTCATTACATCAGAAGGGATTTTCGCAAGAGTCTCAGTAAAATCTTCCATCTTTGCCATTTCACAGCTATTGGACAGTGACCTGAGACATTATTAATCTGTTAATGATCACTCAACTTTATCTCGATTTAATCATGTCAATACAGTCCTTCTTTCCATTTCATTCGTTAGAACAAATGGGGACAAGCTCATGCGTTTGTCATGTGACCGTTCACGTCATGTGCCTCCGTTTATTCCACATAGTGAAAGAGACGGGAAGGATATTATCGACACAATGTCCGGGCCTGCACTCACTGGATTGTTTTTTGCGATAGAAGATGTCTTCTATTCTGTTCTCACTTGTACCTACTTGCACATAAACTAATTGGAAATGTTTTTTTTTTTTTTTTTTAAAGTTAGTCCATGGAGCGATGGGATGATTAAGAAACTTTTGGGACCCACTTTTAGAAAATTGATGGGTGTCTGTTATTGTCAAGGATTTGAAAACAGATATACATATTGGGAAAAAGGTCATTTGGGATCGATAAATATTGTAAATTAGGCGACGTTTGATTCATATGTTTATAGTGAAACATTGGTGATGTGCTTCACCCATTGACATGAGCGATCGAGCTGGAACTACCTAAATTTGAGTGTTTTATATTTTGTATTTTGTTTCGCTATGTAGAAAAAAACTAATACGTAGTAGGAATTTGAAAACTTAAAAGATATTGATGAACAAGGTCTTTTGGGGTCGATAAATATCATAAATTAGGCGAAGTTTGATTCATATGTCGACGGGGAAACATTGCTAATGCACTCTACCAATATACCTGAGTTTTTGAGTCGGACTACATAAATTTGTGTGTCTATTTTGTTTTGTTATTAATTTGAGAGTATCGTGCACAAGAATATGCACAGGCAAAAAAAAACTAATAAAATGGTTCAATGATCACGGGCAGGGCCAACCCACAATATGAAAAATAAAGTCTGAGCTTTAGGCCTTAAATTTTTAGAAAGTTCTATAATTTTAAGTATGGAAAATTGTCTGAAGGTACACCATATACTTCTTATTTATCAAAAAATACGTTCTTGAGACTTTTAGGTCATTGAAGCCTAATTATCCTAGATGTTTTATAACCAAGTATACATTTGTTGTTTTGAAATCTCTTTTTCGATAATACTAGCCCTTGTGTCTCTCTCTCACAAAAAAAAAATAAAAATAATTAATTTTTTAAAAATAATAATACTTAGAATAAAAAAGATATTTAATATTTTTCCTTTAGATCTCAAATTACCTTGAGCCGCGTTGATAAGTGATGCAGGCCACCTTGTCAAGTGTCAACAACCTTTCAATCGATTTGTAGACTGGCCACAATGAGGGTAACACTGCCAAATGAAAAGATTTAACGATAAACCTCAACAAACACATCATTGTATGACTCCATTACAGCTAGTGTAGAGAATTAGTCTGCGTAGTTTTGTCGAGGACAACAGTGACAGTTGGAGTTTTAAAGAGGGTATTTAATTTAAGAGTTAATTAACTATTTGGCCAATAAATTATATCATTTGTGGTAATTAGGCCCTTAAACTATGCAATCCGACTCAATGTGGCTTTTTCTTCCAAATTCATTATCTTCGATGGAAGTTCTCATGTGCACAATATGTGAATTAGGGATTCGGGTATAGTTCAAGGGTAAAGATTTTTGTCAAAGTTAACAGAGAATTTGAATGAAAATGTTATATTAAGTCAAATTGAGTAGTTCAGGTGAGTAATTTAAAGGTTAAATTGACACAAAATGTAGTTCAGGGGTTTGATTGACACAAATGATATAATTAAAAGATCAAATAAGTAGTTAACTCCTAATTTAAAATGGAGAGATCCCTCCCAAAGAAAAGAGACAAAAGAAGAACATGTCAAAAATGTCTCACTCTATTCTGCCCATTGATGACCATTTCACAAAAGACTATGCCACTCTTGAGTGTTAGACTGTTCCATTTGGCATTTTCTCCTCTCTTTTGACAACTTGATTTGAAGTCAAAACAAGAAAAGAAAATAAACAATGTGTAGTGACTCATATTGGTTCTGGCTTATTTGTTTTCTGCTTGTACAATATCTGGAAAACTTAAAAATGGCTGAGTAATATGCACTTTGTTTTCTTCATTTTTCAACAAGAAATGGATGGTGAGGTGATAGTGGTAGCAATTGATGCAAGTAAAGAGATTACAGACTATGCACTCGAATGGGCAGTTCGAAATGTGATCAAAGCATCCGATTCTCTAGTCTTATTGGCAATTCTCCCTTCGGGCGGACGCCCTCCAGCTGCTGGGAATAACAGCAGTCAGATTTACCAATTCTTTTCTCGTACGCTTCTCTAATCTTATCATGGTTTGTTCAGTTAAGGTTTTAGATATGTTTATAATGGTAAAGGTTCTAATTTAAAATGTTCTTTACAATTTTAGGCCTAACTGGGAAAAGAGATATAAAGGATGACGAGCAGAATTCATCTGATAAAGCAAGATCTGTCAGTGGACCAAATGTACCCCAGAAAATAAACAATGTGTGTGCACAGATGATGCAGCAACTGTTTTCCATGCACAATGTTGTTCAGGTACATCTTTACTCATGACTAAGCTCTCTTTTTAATTTGTTTTGTTTGACAATTGTTGCTGAATGTAATGAATCGAATGGTCTTAGGTTTCGACTGAAGTTAAAGTTGTAGCTGATGCACAGATGGGGTCAGTTGCTAAAGCAGCTGAAGGGTTAGGGGCATCATGGGTGATTCTTGATCGGTATGCGTTTTCAAGTATATGCACTGCTTATGAACTTTAAACAAATAGAAGGGTACTAGAGATTTGTATTGTCATGCATAAGAGTGTGTGTGTGTGTGTGTGTGATTAGCAATCAAATTTCTTTGCTTGGCAGAGGATATAAGAGAAGCAATCAAACTGTTCAGATTGAAAAAAGCACCTCTGTGTTTAATGTCTGACTAATTTCTGCAAACTACAGACGCTTGAAGAAGGAAGGCGATCGCTGCCTCAAAGAATTGAATTGCAACATCATACTAGTAGACCATGCCATTCCGAAAATCCTCAAGACGGTTAACTTTACAAAAACAATAAAGAAGCTTGATGAGAGAGGAGTCATAAGCGATCCCACAGTGGCTGACATGCTAGGTATGCTCCCCACTTACAGTCCAGATAACAAGAGTACCATGACACGAAGCAGTCTCGGGTTTGATAGTCCAAATTTGAACAATGATACTTCGTCCTCTTTATCCAGTTCAGAAAATAACCATTTCCAAAAAACCAGTCCTTCAGTGACCAAATTTAAACCTACCAACACCCCTTCCCTTAAGAGTATCCACTTTTCTGACCATGATGTGAAAAATGAAGAGAGCTCCAATCCATATGGTAAATCACAACAAAAAGCTCCCAAAACTCCTCCTCGTATAAGTGTCCGTTTCTCTGACCATGATGTGCAAAATGAAGCAATAAACAGCTCCAATCCATATGGTAAATCACAACAATTGAATAAGTTGCAAAGATTTGACGCTCAACCTGCACGCAAGTCTACATCCAGTTCAATAAATGAGAAAACCAGAAGCTACAGCAGCACTGAGAAAAACTTAACAGGTAAGCAATGCCTCTATCTCAACTGTTTGATAAAATGAAACCCCAAGTGTCAACACTTCCTTTTAACAGTTGGGTAACTTCAAAACAGATACAAGAAAAAAGAACTTGGGTGCTGTGACATTGAAATCAGCAGATCCAACAAGGAGAACAACAGATTCTGGGCACTTGTCGGAAAGAAATAAGAGTCTGAATCAATCAGGACAACCAATCACAAGAAGAGAACCCATTCAGAGTATTAGAAACAAAGGTGCTCCACTCCATTCTTCCCCAACAATGGACAGAACCTCGAGCATTAGAAAGGCCATGTCTCTTTCCACCAAAAAACCTCCAACACCACCCCCGCTTTGTTCCGTTTGCAAGCACAATGCCCCTATTTTTGGAAAGGCCCCGAGAATGTTCAGTTACCAAGAGATTGACAGAGCAACTGATGGATTCTCAAGGGAAAACTTCTTGGACGAGGGGGGTTATGGTCCTGTATACCGGGGTGTCTTACCTGATGGACAAGTTGTTGCGGTAAAGCAACATACAAAGTTGAGTGCACAAGGAGCATCAGAATTCTGCTCTGAAGTTGAAGTATTGAGCTGTGCACAACACAGAAATTTGGTTATGTTGGTGGGCTATTGCATTGAAACAGCGTGGCTCCTGATATATGAGTTTGCCTGTAACGGTTCCTTAGACAGGCACTTACGTGGTAAGTTCTGAAAAGTAAAAAATTGCCACATTTTTCTATGACACTGATATATTTCAATGGTATTAATCTGTTTTAGTAAAACATTTTAGCAACAGTAGTATTGATTGGAACGTCTGTGAACAATGCAGGAACACAGACAACTGAGGTGTTGGCTTGGGATAATAGGATGAAGGTAGTTGTAGGAGCTGCAAGAGGTTTGAGATATCTTCATGAAGATTGCAGGGTCGGCTGCATTGTGCACAGGGACTTTAGACCATGCAATATACTCCTAACTCATGACTTCGAACCCATGGTAAGTCAGGGCGGTTTCAGCTATCACTTCTTTCAACTTGAATAGTATGAATTTGAGTCGAACTTCAGACACAAATTTCGATTCAAAATAGCCACGCGATAAGAATCAAGTAGCCAAGATTCAGCTACCTCGTGCAGACTAGACTTGAGGAAGACCTAAATTTACAATCATAATTTCCAAAACTCTTATTTGCAGGTGGGAGATTTTGGTCTTGCAAGGTGGCAAGCAAATGGCCAATCAGCCGAGGAGACACGTGTCATCGGTGCATTCGGGTATTTGCATCCTTTACTCCTCTCATGTGGAAAATTATGATTCCAAATTAGTATTTGATATCTTAGCATCATGGGTTTGTAGGTATTTGGCTCCTGAGTACACTCAGACTGGACTGATAACAGAGAAGGCTGATGTATATGCATTTGGAGTTGTTCTGTTGGAGCTCTTAACTGGAACTAAAGCAACTGAATTTTCAAGAAACTCAGGACTACAATTTTTACCAGATTGGGCAAGCTTTTATTTTCAGTTTGATATATTCTCTTAATTGCCTCCTACAACGGCAAGAAATTGTCTCATTTTTGTGATTGATTGAATTGCAGAGCCATCTATTTAGAGGGAGGGTGCCGCATACTGAATTAATCGACCCACGGCTCAAGAACAATTATGTAGTAGGGGAAGTGGAGTGCATGATGCATGCTGCCAGCATATGTATCTCACCTCACCCTGAAAAAAGGCCAAGGATGTCCAAGGTTCTTTATTAGCACTAAGTCTATCTGATAAATTTCAACATTCAAACACAATTGCACGATGAGAATTGTGCTGCCAGCAAACAACCACATTGCCCACATAAACTTCAAGGTCGTGGTTCACGGGCAACTGACAAGGGCAACATGGTTGCATCGCTGGCTGCACAATCATCATCACAGCGACCCATTCAGAATTTTCTTCTTTATCTGCTTTTTTTTTTCTTCAATATTATTGTTTAATTCTATGTTCTTGCTATGCAGGTCTTGAAAATATTGGAAGGAGATATGACTAGTGGCATGGGGCATGATAAAGGGCATCCAAATTCTATTTATCCAAATCCAAATCCCAATCCCAATCCAAGCTTTAATGGATACAGTACAGATAGACAATGGAACCAGAGAGTAGACAGCAGACTGAATATGATGCAGCCAGTGCATCATATCCGCCTCAGTCCACCCAGACGGAGTGTGCACATAAATAGTGGCCGGACTAGCACATTCCGGCAAACACCATCCTACAGTGATTACAGAGCGATGAATAGGGAGGCAGACTTCTACCAATCTGGCATGCTTCTCAGTGAAGAATTTCAAGAGTATCTGCAAGGAACAATGTCCAAATATGCTCAAAACACCAATGCAAAGCAACACGAAAACTATTTCTGATTTTAGCAAGCTAAAGTGAAGCAATGGCATCCCATGTTCTTAAAACATCTCTCTGGCATGTACACGAGATCTCGGTGCCTTCTCTTGACAAAAATCAAAGTTGAATTCGAGGTATTATCATGCCGGATAAGAAAAGTAAACAAATTCATGGTTGGAAAGATGGAACTTCTTATTGCAGTTTCTCAGATAACTCGGGCAAACTAGTTCTGTGCATTGTCACATTATGTGTGTATGTATGAAATGCACTTGCTTATTCTGAAACCATTGTTAGTAGACTAGATGGCAATGTTAACTTACAATCAGCCTCTAAAATTGTTACTGCTCTGAGCAATTATGCCAGAAATTTGTATTTGTTAAAATATTTTCAAATAAAGGATTTATATTTGAAAACTTTTTGACTTTGGGAATAAATTGGAAATGTGTGAAATGAAAATGACAAGAAAGGCTATTAACTCAAAGTTATTAACTTTTTGCTAAAGGATCCAAATGGTTTTAATTTTTCATAAAGCCGATGAAAAAAAATGTTATTTGTACCTAATTTAGTGGCTTTATTTATTGACATGATGAGTCATTATCATTGAATTAATAGTAGATCCCAACTAAATCACTATTGATACTTTTTTATCAAAAGGGACACCATTTTTGAAAAGTCAATAGTGAATCTATATAAAAAAATAATGTCTTACACTCCAAAAATAAAGCATTTTGAGCAATTTTATACTTTCTACTAGGATTGCTCTCTTATTCTTCTTCCTCTTCATTCTCCCAAATTGGTATACATCTATTTTTTTCTTTTCAATCTAGCATTTTAGTTTCTACAGTGTTAAAATACTACAATATTTGGGTACTATTTTAGTAAGTGTAATGCATAAACTGGTTGGAAAAACTTCATTATATCTTAAGAACATATGTATAAACTAGTCATAACTCGTGTCTGAAGTCATGATAAAATATTAAATTCGAGAGCGTAAAAAATTAATCCCACTATATTAAAATTTTTCAAAATATATTAATTATAAATTAATTAAATATTAAATGATTAAATATTTGATAAAAATGAGTGATATGATATTTTTAGGGAAGAAATATATAAATAATTAAACATGTAATAGAATGAGTGATGCGATTTGACGTTTAAGTTTGGCAAATGGATGATGGATGAGATAAGTGATTGGTGATAATTTTGAGAGAGAAAATATTACTGAAATAAAATTCAAATACACTCTTGTTTTATTATATAGATTTCAGTGTACACTTTTTCAAGCAACTAGTGAGGACAATATTATTTATTCAAGAAAACGTTTTCATACACGACTTGAAACAAATTTTCGTATTACAATACAATTCCTTAGCTCCAGTTTGATAACGTTTTTTGTTTTTCGTTTTTTAAAAATAAAAAACGAAAACCTCTTTTTTTTGTTTCTGAAAATCGCTTCTCATTTACAAAACGGTGGCAAGAAAAAAAATCGATTATCGAACAAATTTTTTTTTCTTGTTTACTCTAAAAATCAAAATAAAAAACAAAAACAACAACGTTACCAAACAAGACCTTAATTTTTCAAACGGAATGACAACCACAGATTTCCCAACAGTATTATGCTTCCACCCCCCACAAATAACAACTACTAGAAACAGTTCCATCACTGCCGAGGGAGCATCCGGTCTGACACCTCCTTCAAGTACACTGATCCTATAACCCATTTCTTTGTGTTGGGTTCATGTTTTTTTTTTTTTTTTGGATCAAATCCTAACCACGGCAAGGAAAGAACTGACAAAATTATGTGTACCAAATTACTTGCAGCTATTGAATTAGTGAAGGATCCACTGAGCCGACGAGCGGAAATGATTTGGTGCACATTATGGTACACCCTTCTAAAACACCTCTTTCATTGTTAAAACAAGACTATCACGTCAATAGTCAGCAATCACAGTACTAATCAGCTTTCTCTCCCTTGATCTTAGTTTGTTATGGTCGGCCTACTGGTCTATGCAGAAGCTTCCATTTTCCAATCTGGAAATCAATATTGATTGCAGAACAAAATTGCAGAGCAGTATACATTTTCCTTGAAGCTGGTTTCTAAGATCAATTCTATCAAAAAACCAAGAGATAAATAGGCCACCTTCAACTTAATGGAGGACTAAATGTATGAAAGAAAAATGGGAGTAAAAGAACATATTGGTACAAATTCAAAAAAAAAAAAAGCATCTTCTTGATGATCTCTCGAACATATTCTGACCTCCAAGTTTAGTTGAACATATCGGGAAGAGGTCTGACCAACCTGAATGCATCCACCACCATCTGCTTGAATAACGAAAAAAGAATTTTTAACAATTCCACCATATCAAAAATATGAAAATTTAAAGATTTAAAGAGAAATAAGTGTCAATCTGGTAAGGCCAGCAGAACATCTGATTTTGTGTAAAAAATGGAACACAGGAATCCTTTAATGGGACAAGTCCAAAACTTTACTAAAACTACTTGGAACAAGTGCACAAGTACTAAAACTGCTTTAATAGAAGAAGCCCTAAGCCACGATGCAGTTTTCGAGCCTTGCGTTTAGAGATGATATTTTCTTTTCACAAAATGGCAGAGTTTACCGACTTCAACTAATCAGTTTGATCAAAAAAACTAATCAATCTAGATTTCAGACAAGATATTTATGTCGTAGTCAATGATGAACATATGCAGTTATAACAAAAGCCTCATCCTAACTTAACCAAGACCAATCATCATCACGTTGATTAATTTTAGAGATCTCTAGTAAATTCCACCATCTACTTTACTTACTCTTCCTTCACAATTTACCTCATTCTAATCCAAACATACTGATACCCCCTAATCTGTTCTTCAAACTACCTACCTAAAGATTACTCAAACAAACAATTGTACCCAACCTAACCAAATCAAACAGAATTATACGAAATTTCAGAAAAAAATTGAGAGCAGATGAGGTTTGACATCATTACTAAGCTAGGACCATGTTGTCATGAAAAGGTGTCGTTCTCATAGACACAAATTTGGATAAGCAGCAGGTAAAACCTCCATCAAGTGACTTAAAGCCTTGGTACTGCCAAAATTTCAGACAGATTAGTGCCAAGAAACATATGCATAGACCTAGGCAAGTCAAAGGAGACTAAAGGTGCAGTACATGCTATGTGCTTGTCGCTTACGGTGGCCTCTGTTTTTCTCATGTTTCAATCAGTTTTTTTCCTGGTACATCACTTTTCAATTGGTTACTTTTTTATGAATGAGGGTAGCTAATTTCACATATAAAATTCAAATTCTGCAGAATTACAATTTTGCCTTTGTTTCAAAAAAAATGGCATGACCCAGGTGGATTCTCAATCATGGTAGAAAAGGTTATGAAAGAAAGCAAAAAATAATAAACCAAATGAAAAGGGAAAAATGTGCACAAGCAACCTATTTTCTAAAAATGCAAAATAAAAATCGAAATGAAAACATAGTAGACGTTTCTGTGGTTCATGGAGAACCTAGCAAACAGAATTACAGATTGCATTGAACTTAAAATTGCGATAGGTCAATTTCCATAATGGAAAGCAGATTGTATAAAACTAAATTCCAATTGGCAATATCCGTAATGGTAAACATTATTTCATCTATGCTGTAAAAAATGCATCTCAATTTAAGCACCCCAAAAGAAAGCACAAAAGAGATTATTAAGGCTAATTATGTTCCAAACTTCTAGGTTTGTCATCCACCAGATAACCCTCCTATAAACTCAAATTTACTTCAGATTTAACCCTTTGGGCAGCTGGAATCAAATGTGGCCCCGTACCCAGGTAGCTAAGGATTTGAATGTTAGTTCCATAATTTCAACTGACATTAGACAAAACACTGTTGCAGGAATTAATCGTGAAAATGTTTCTGTACAAAATTCTTTCAATGCATTGACTTACAATAAACCGAGATAAATTGAGGTGGATGGACATGCATCGATGTAATGATTGCGTGAGGCTCTTTAGTGGGGAAACTTCTGACTCCTAATCTACTTATTTACCTTTTCAAGTGAGTCAATCAAATGCAGAGCCCTTAAAAACCTAAGTTGTTTCAATAACCTAATTCTGTACAGAGTCAACTAAAAGTCAACCCCTCCTTCAAAAGCATCATGATTATGTACCCTTATCATGAAGCCTTGTAATATTGTATTTCCAAAGATCCCTCTTTAATATTTCATGTAAGCCCCCAAATCAGCACAAGCTTACAACCATGCCGCATATTATAGATATGGAATAATGACTTTTGTTCTAGTCTTATTTCAGCATTTTTTTTTATTTTTTCTAATATTTGTATGAGGTATCTCTGCATGACCTATACTATAAGGATTAGCCAATACCAAGTTCTCCCAAGGCCCATTGAGTCAGTGATGGTACTGTGGCCTTGGACCATCACTCAAATTGCCTTATGTTCTTGTTATGGGTGCCTTCACCCAGTAGCTTCGCCTTAATAACTAATCCACATGGTAACCAAATTATTAAAATCCCTTGAAACCCAATTTATGGATTACGGTTCTGACAACCAGCTACACTTGCAAAACATACAATAGAAGCAACCCTCTTCATTAAATAAAGAATATTGACCTGTGAAAAAAGGAAGAATTTACAAGAAGATGCAATTAACTTACCTCATCAGAAACTGCAGCACGAGCCCTACTACGTCTTTCAACCAGTTCTGTTAAAACTTCAGTAAGCTGCTTCTTCACTTCACCGGTCAGCATACAACCCACACCATACTCCTGAAAGAACATGACTTAAGACTTTTTCAGAAACCAAATCATAACAGCCCTCCTTTGTGGTGTATAGAAAAAAGTGTGGAAACCAAATCATAGCAGGATATCTCAAAGCTACTTGCATTTGTTACCATTAAAAGCATGCTTCATTGCTTCAGTGCACGTAACAACAAAAGGGCCGACTCTTAAAACATTTTTGAACAAGCTCTCTCAGTAGACCCATAGCCTTTGCACTGAACATGAATATATAGATACACCAGATAACTTAACTCATGACTATTAGCTTTGAAGATCTGCCAAACAAAATTGACCACCTGTCTGCAATTTGTAAGAATCACTAGGCAATCAATAACACAGTAATGTCCAGGTCTGCAGGTCACATATACCTCTCATCCGACCCATCTAGGAGATACCATATATATTGAACTATAAACACAGATATAAATGCTGGAACTGCTGTCAAGTCGGCAAATTCAGATATTTGTAAAATATCCTACTAGCTTTGGCATACAAAGCTCAAATTAAAGTTCTCAGTTCATCTGACCCCAATATCTACCCAAAGACTCAATTGTTGGTGAGTATCCGAAACTTTACTCTCCTTTTAATGCTGCCCATCCTATCATATCCAATGCCAATCTTACTGTGCATCAGCTTTATTGCCAAATCTGCATTCCCTGCTTTCCTCAATGCATTGATCAAAATTGTACGAATTTTGCCTGGTATTTCTCGACCCCTGTCAACAATACCATCAGCCAACTTACAAGCCTGTTCAATTCGACCCGCTTTGCACAACACATTGATCATATCTTCAAAAGCTCCCTCTGGAATAATCCCCATGGGTGCCAGTTCATCTAAAATCTTGCAAGCTCTCGCTACCTTGCCCGAAAGACAAAGCCCAGTGGCAAGAGCTCTAAAGGAAGCAGCAGTGGGAGCAATACCCTTATCGATCATCGCATCCCACAACTTCAATGCCTCTTCATTTCTGTGTTTTTTGAACAGTCCACTGATTAGAATGGTGTATGTATACACAGTCTGATCACAACCTTCATCTTCCATTCTCTGAAAGAGCAGTAACGCTTCATCAATCTTCCCACTCTTAGTCAAGGCATCAATAAGAGCATTATAGCAATATGAATCCCGAGGACATCCCTTCTCAATCATCTCTTCAAATAGTTTTCCAGCCTCATCTACCCTTCCAGCCTTTCCAAGACAATCAATAAGACTTGAATAGAACATGGCATTAACAGCTACATTGTTATTTCGACAGAATTCAAAATACTCCATGGCTGCCTCCAATCTCCCACTCTTGCATAAACCATTCACAATAACCCCAAATGTAACTTCATCCGGTTTAAACCCTTCACTCTCCATTCTCTCAAAAAGCCTTATTGCCTCCTCCATATTCCCACTTTTAGCATATGAATCAATTAAAGTAGTGTATATTGCAACGTTAGCGTTGCAACCCTTCCGAATCATAGTCTCAAGAACAGCACACCCTTCCAAAGGCTTCCCCTCTTTACAAAGCCCTCCAATCACTAAACTATAAGCATGTGGCGGAATCTCCAACTCTTTTTCTTCCATTTCATGATAAAGCGCCAAACAAGAATCAAAATCTTCCTCCGAATAGCATGCCTGCATCAAAGTCAAATAAGTTATCTTATCAGGTTCCACACCCCTCTCCTCCATTTCCTTAAATGTCTCCATTGCTTTTTGTGTCTTCCCTGCCTTGCAATACCCTTTCATCATTGTATTATACGTCACGATATCTGGACCTACCTTTCCAACTTTCATAACCTCAAAAACCCGTTCAGCCGATTCAACACACATCGAATTCACCAATCCATTCATCAAAAAATTATAAGTATACAAACTTGGCACAATTCCATTCTCTTTCATTCGACGCCACACCCACAACAATTCCTCAACCATTCCAAGATTCCCAAAACTTCTAATCAAAGAATTCGCCGCCAAAACATTCATCAAAAAAGCTTTATCCCTAAACTCACAAAACACACACCTTATTCTATCCAAATCCTCAGACACTGATAAAATATCAATCAAAGAAACATAGCATTCAAGATTATGAGCATACCCCTCTTGCTTTCCAGCCCACTGAAAAAATCGAAATGCAATATCCAACTGACTCCTTAGCTGATCAGACTTTAACAGGAAGGCAACAAAACTGGGTGATAATTTGATGAGAAATTTGCGACAGTAAGTGTCTAAATTGACTTCCATGCTTGGCGAATTGTCTAAAAGGTTGAGAATTTGGTGGACCCATGGAGAGGGTTGGAGGTTCTTTGGATTTGTGACGAGGTCAGAGAGGTCAGTGAAGGGTTGTACCCATTCGGGTGGTGGAAGTGAGGTAGTAGTGAATACCCATCTCGGGATTGAGCTGAAATCTGAAGTTGGGTACGGTTCTGACGGTTGTGGTTGAGCGAACAAAGGAAAATGTAGCTTCCCATTGTTGTACGAACGATTATGTCTTAGAATTGCAGTGAAGGTGAAGCCAGGTTTAGCTAGGGTTTTTCTCATCAGGATTGTGATCAGTGAATTGACTTTAACGATGACATTTCGTATTTGAAATTGGGAAATAGTAGTTTTATATTTATAAATATATAAAGTATGGTTTGGGAAACTAAGACAGCAAGGTCCCATGGTCTAGTGGTTAGGACATTGGACTCTGAATCCAGTAACCCGAGTTCAAATCTCGGTGGGACCTTTTTTTTCATGTTTTTTAAATTAAATTAAATTTCCTTTGTTTTCAATTGTTTTTGTGTTGGAAGAAAAACTGTTTTTTTGTCTTAGAATTCTTTTTTTATTTTGGTCAATGCTACATGAATTTAAAAAATAAAATTAATAATTACAATCATTAATTTCACTATGGGTCCCAGCATTTTTAGGGATCAACTACCTATTTAATGATTGTGATTATCAAGTCTACGTAACATTACTTTTTCATTTTTCTACTTTTCGAGTACAAGTCAATACCAAGATAGAATTTCAAGAATTTTACACTAATTCAACACTTAAGATTAAGGTAGGATATATCTTGACACGCTCTTAATATCCCAATTAATGTTAAATATTGTACCGCTATATCCTAAATTAAAAAAGAGCAATGTTATTGGGACCTAATTTGCTGACCTAATTCACTATGACTTTTGGATTGACTGTGGGTTCCATCAAATATTAAAATTTAGTATTAATCTAATGGTTTCAATGAAATCACGTCATTAAGTCAACAAATTATGTCAAATTTTTAGATCTAAATAACATTTTTCATTAAAAAGTTCAACTGATAAGTGCATACTGAGTATGGTGTAATATACTGAGTTTCTTAACAGGGTTATGCCTACATGCATGAGCCTCAACATGGGTATGGGTAGACTTGAGGCTTTTACCTTAGCAAGCTCCAGCTCCATAGTCCAAAGATTAGTCGCTAATATTGGTGAAGGGGTAAGACTTAGGAGTGAGTTCGTAGTAATGGTCAATTAATAGGTCCATTTTGATATTCTTTTTTGTCTTAAAGTTTTGGGTTGGATAAGATATTTAAAAATTTATGCTTTCACTTTTGATATCATGATATATTATTTGTACGTATGAATATTTACGTGTAGGGAATCTTAATGTCACCTCCACATTTTTTGAGAGGTCAAGTATTGTATGCATTATTCAGGTATAAAATTATAGGGAAAACTCAAGTGATAATAAAGACGAATTGTAAATTCAAATGTCTTTAGTTCGAATCTTGACAGTTTCTTGAGGCATCTTAATGAAAAATTTATCCCTCATGAATATTCTAGTTTTAATATGGATGGTCTATTTTTGACCGGACCAAAAAAAAGATTAGTCAAAGTACACATAAACTGACTTGGACACCCCCGACTATTGAACCAAAAAAAAATTATCAAAGTGTAAGAATTATTAAAAGACCGGATGGTTTTCCTTCAACACCTCTAAAGGTAGAGTGGGGATGAGTTTGTGAATGTTGTTTTATAAATTTGAGCAGAATTTTTAGTTGTTCAGGCATTGTAATATCTGCTGTTGTGTTTCAAACTAAACAGAATTCAATTTCGTAAACGAATCTAATTCCCTTCATGACTTCTCGTTAGTTTCATTTGTCGTAGGAGCCATGCAGATAATAAGAAAAAAATATTCTGGTATAAAACCGTACTTTATTTGCTAGAAATCAAGCAACGCCAACATGGGCGGAGCCACTTCAGGATCTGAGGCACAGCTCCACCCTCAAATTTTCACTACGATAAATTTGTTTTTTTAACGAAGAACAATAAAATTTATTGTAAAATAGTGATTTTCGGCTACAAATTTAAATGTTTGTCGTGGTAAATTTTTTTATAATATTTTTGGCGATCACTTTTTGTAGTTGTCACCAATAGTCTTCGCAAAAACGTCCCCTCCCAAAAAATATTGGCGCCATTGTTGGTGCTAAATACTAATTTTATGGGTGACAAAAAAAATTGTAGTCAAAATAATTTTTCGCAATTTTTTTGTCAAATAACAAAAAATAAGAAAATAAAAATAATAATACTCAGCGACAATACATGTTTGTCGCAAAAAAAAAAAGTTAATTTTTTTTTGTTTGACAACAATTTATATTTGGTCGCAAAATATTACTACAACAAAAACGTTTTATTGCGACAAAATATTATGTTTCGTTGTCAAAAAGTATTATAATGATCTTCAATGATTAAAGCACTATAATGAATTTATTTTGATTTATTACAAGGATAATAGTAATTATAAAATGTCACTCTTTAGAAATGATTTTTGTTTGGAGATGAGAAGGTCTGTCAAATTCTGACACGACACGATTAACTGACACGAATTCAGCGGGTTTATGTGAGATCATAATAGATTTGGGTGGTAAACGGGTTGACCCGTTAAACACTTTTAATAAATAGGTCGTGTTTTGGTGAAACCTGTCAAACCGTTTATCACACGTTTATTCGTTTAAATAAAATTAATATAATAATAAATTAATAATTATTCTAAAAAATTAGCGTTAAAAAAGATGTAAAGAAATCAATGCAAAAAAAAAGTAAAGCAGTAATTCAAAGACAAAAGGAGGAGAGATAGAGAGATGGGGAGCAATTTAAAGACAAATGCAAACAAATATCTTTTGTTTTTGTACCACATCGACAAATGAGGTGAAATGGGTAGGGTTGGCTTGCCTATAAAAGGTAGTAGCTTCTTGCCTTTTTTTTAGCATTAAAGTTTAATTTTTATGTGAGATTTGACTAGAAATTTCTCTTTTTTTAGGTAACTACAGCTATCAGTAAAAAAAGTAGAGTATTAAAATTTGTTGATATAATTTTTTTAAAATTAAACGGGTTAAATGAGTCATGTAATGTTACCCATTTATAAAATTTGTTCATTTATTATTTGGGGTTCGAAAATATGTTAGTCGCAAAAAATAAACCTTGATTTTCAAAGACAAATATTATATCATCACTAAAAAGAAAAAATATAATCATAATATAATTTTTTTGGGCGACGAAGGATTTTTTATGACAAGTAAATGAATTTTTAAGGGACTAAATTTTTTGTCACTGATAATCTACTTTAACGACGATATTTTAGTTGATTATACAAAACTTTCAATGGCGAGCCTGCCGCAACAAATTGACCACTAAGTTTTTTGGTCACAGAAAAACTTTTAGCAGCAAATTATTCATTTTAGCGACGACTTTTGTTGTCGCTAGAAAACATTTTTCTTGTAGTGTATTTTAAAAAAAAAAATTACTTATGCATATTTTAAATATATTTAAGTGTGTCAACCAAGGAAGCACGGATATGGATACGATACGATACGGATACGGCGATACGGAAAAATTTAAAAAAACAAGATACAGGTACGGCTAGGATACGTCTATAATAAAATATATTTTATATTTTACCATTATTTAACAACTTAAAAATTAAAAATTTTCAATAATTCTTTAGCATTAGTAACTAAAATTAGAAATTTTTACAATGAAAAGGATGTAATATTGTCTGATTATGATATGTTTATAAAATTAGCATGACAAATTAAAGGAATCAGAACAACACTTAATTAGTTGGTTTTACAAGTATTTATTTTTAAAAAAATATAATGTAAGTGACTCAATTTTTTTTATACTCTCTTAACATGTAATAATAAATAATACTTAAAAAAAAACTTGTATCTTCAAAATCAGATGAAATTTTATTGATATTTTATATTGTATGTAAACTCGAAAGAAATGGTATAGCTTAAAATTAAAAATTATGTATCTTAATTCATGTTTAGAAGTATCCGCGAAGTATCCACATATTTTATTAATTATCAGATATGAATGATGTGTATCCGATACGTATCATCGAGTATATGACGAATATTGTATCCGATACGGGTACATTGACCTTGACAAAGTATCCGTGCTTCATAGGTATCAACTCTATTATTTTTTGTTTTATCAATTAGTATAGTCCCACCAAACTAGCTACAAATTTTTAGACTCAGTCTAGACACTTTACCAATACATACAAATAAGTTTTTGACATGTCAAGTTCATTTTGTAAGCTATCCATATTATGACAACTAGATTACATAGTTAAATGAATGATCAAAGACTAATATTTTGATTGGTTATATAATTAAAAAAATTATATTATCTTTTTTGTCGTTAATCTCATTTACTGTAAAAGGTTGTAATTAATCTTTTTGTATGTGTATACGTTATGTTTAGCTACGTTTGACTCTTTTTGTATTTTATTGAGAGAAAATAATTTAAAATTTGTAAATTATATTTTTGAATTAAAATTAAAGTCAAAATAAATAAATAATAAATAATTTTATTTAAATAAAGTAGAGTCATAAATTGCTATTAAACGTTCAAAGTTTCTAACAGTTAACTTTTTGTCATTTCAAACAGTTAAGTGTGGAAGGGCAGACAGACTGGATTGGGTTTGGTAGATGGGCGGGCTCATGGGTCAAATTTTGGGCCAAGAAATGGGTTTAAAGACAAGCTAGAAATTTTCCTTTTCCTATGATCAACAAAAACGTACCCTGCCAAAGTCCATGAAATAAATTACTAGAATTAATCTCTCATTTTTCTTTCTCTTCACCCTTCAAAATTCGCATACATTTATTCTTTTCTTTTTAATCTAATTTTCCAGTTTCTACAGAGTCAAAATACTACAAATTGACTATTTAATTTTCTAAAAGTATTTTATTTAATTTTCTAAAAGTATTTTTGTACTATTTTTCGTAAGTACAGTATACGTAAACTAACTTAAACAGCTTCATTGCATCTTTTGAACAACCTTATTGATTCCAGTGCACGCCTACCTAAACAACTATTGGGGGTAAATACTGTTTTTAAGAAAGTGTTCTTATGCACGACTTGAAACAATTTTTAAAATTACAGTGCAATTACTGCAATTAAATTTTCTAACAACCCCGGATTTCCCAACTGTATTCTGCTTCCACCCCCACAAAAATACCCAAACATCAGCCACAACTACTAGAAACACTCTGGGTGTTAGATTCAAGCCTTAAGCCTTGAACAGAGTCAACCAAAATTCATGAAGAGAAACTTCAAATTTACTTAGTCCCTGCTAATCTTGGGAGCTAATCTACAACCGCCGAGGGAGAATCCACTCTGACACCACCTTCAAATACACTGATCTTATAACCGTTTCGTTGGCTCATGTTTTTAGAGCACGTCTTGATTATTAGAACAAGACTATCACATCAACAGTCAGCATTCTCTCCCTTGATCTTAGTTTGTTATAGTCGGCCTATTGGTCGATTCATAATCTTCTATTTTCCAATCTGGAAATCAATATTGATTGCAGCACAAAATTGCAGAGCAGTATACATTTTCCTGGAAGGAAGCTAGTTTCTAAGATCAATTCTGTCAAATACCAAGAGATCAGTAGGTCACCTTCAACCTAATGGAGGACTAAATGTTTGAAAGAAAAATGGGAGTAAAACACATATTGGTACAAATTCTATGAAAAAAAAAATGCATCTTCTTGGTGACCTCTAGAATAACTCCACCATATTCTGACCTCCGAGTCTAGTTGAACATATTGGGAAGAGGTCTGACCGACATGAAAGCATCCACCATCTGGTTGAATAACGAAAACAGAATTTTTAACAATTCCACCATCATATCAAAAATAAGAAAATTGCATGTTACTTTCACTGCCACCGTCTTCATTTAAAGAGACATTAGTGTCAATCTGGTTTCGTGTCAAAAATGGAACACAGGAGTTCTTTTGTGGAACAAGTGCACAAGTTCACTAAAACTGCTTAGAACAAGTGCACAAGTACTAAAACTGCTTTTATGGAAGAAGCCCTAAGCCACAGTGCAGTTTCCTAGCCTTCCGTTTAGAAGAGTTTCTTTTCACAAAAATGACACAGTTTAATAACTTCAACCAATCAATTCAGATTCCAGACAAGATATTTATATTGCAGCCAATGATGAACCTATCCCAACTTAACCAAGACCAGTCATCACCATGTTGATTGACTTGAAGATCACTCGTGAATTCTACCAATTTTCTGACTTCTTATCTACTTTTATTACTATTCCTTCACAATTTATCACATTCTAATCCAAACATACTGATATCACGCTATCTGTTGTTCAAACTACCTAGCTATAGATTACTCAAACAAGCAATTGTACCCTACCCAACCAAAAAACTGCATTGTAACAGATTTCAGGCAAAACAGTTAAAAGCAGTTTAGGTTCGACATCATTACTAAGCTTGGACTGTGTTGCCATGAGAGATGTTCTCATAGAATAAAATTTGAATAAGCAACAGGTAAAACCCTCACAAGGCAACTCAAAGCCTTGGTACTGACAAGATTTCGGAGAGATTAGTGCTGAAAAACATATGCATAGACCAAGGCAAGATGCAGTCCAAGGAGACTAAAGGTGTGAGACATACTATGTGCTTGCCAATTACTGTGGCCTTGGTTTTTTCTTGTTTCATGCAGTTTTTTCCCCAGTAAGTCACTTTCAATCAGTTACTTTTTATGAATGTAAGATAGCAAATTTCATATATAAAATTCGAGTTCTACAGACTCACTTTTGCCTTTGTTTCACAAAAATTGCATAACCCAGATGGATTCTCAATCATAGTAGAAAACGTTATGAAAGAAAGTGAAAAATAATAAACAAAATGAAAGGGGAAAAATGCGCTCAAGCAACCTATCCTATTAAAAAGCAAAATAAAAATCGAAATGTGGTTCACGGAGAACCTAGCAGAGTTATAGATTGCTTAGAGCTTTATGATAGGGCAGTTTCCATAATGGAAAGCAGATTGTATAAAACTAAATTCCAACTTGGCAATATTCATAATGGAAAAAATTCTTTCACCTATTCTGTAAAATGACATCTCAATTTGAGGAACCCAAAAGAAACCATAAAAGAGATTATTCACGCTAATTATGTCCAAACTTCTAGGTTTGTCATCCACTAAATAAACCTCCTGTAAACTCAACTAATACTTCAGATTTAACCCTTCGGGAAGCTGAAATCAAGTGTGACCAAGTACCAGGTAGCTAAGGGTTTGAAGGTTAGTTCCATAATATCAACTGACATGAGAGAGAATACTGGTGCAGGAATTAGTTGTAAAAATGTCTCTCTACAAAAAAATTTTGATGTACTGGATAAAAATAAAACAAGATAATTGAGGCGGATGAACATAACTCCTAGGAAAACCATCTGATAATGGAACATTCAGGATCCTCACAAAGACTGATCAATCCAAACACCATCACATGAGTCATACCATGAGACATGTTGAAAGATGACGAATCATCCCCTTCCTATATTTGGAGAGAGAGAGAGAGAATTTTTATAGGTTTTTTGTTTTCCTTTGGGGGGGTGAGCAAGATATGTCGACCTTTGATGCTTCTTCCGCTAAGCCCTAATCAGCTCTTCTATTCTTTTGTTCTTATTCTTAGTTGAACTACAAGTGAGGCTCTTTAGTGGGTGAAGCTTCAGTGTGCTACTCTATTTCTTTAACTTTTTTAAGGGAGTCTCTCAAGCGAAACTTGGGAAAATTCTATTCCAATCCTTTTCCCAGTTTTACCCCTTAAAAATCTAAGTTGTTCCTGTAACCTTATTATGTACAGAATAAACTAAAAGCCAACCTTCATGATTTTGTATCCTTACCATGAGGCCTTATAATATTGTATTTCCAAAGACCACTCTTTAATATTTAATATAGGCCCGTGAACAAATTGAATTTGGATTGGATTTTGATTGATCCGAGTCCAAATCCACTTTTAAAAGTCCGATCCAAATCCAAATCAATTATCCAACATGTTTTATTTTTATGGTTCATATCCGAATTCCCTAACAATCCGATCCAAACATCTAGTATGATTCGAATAACTTAATATAACTAAATTTATCAAATTACAACTAAATTTATTCAAATAATCACTTAATTTTTTTAAAATTTATATAAAAATATATACATGTTTCTGAATGGACATAAGTATATCCAAATCAAAATCCGTGAAATATAAGATAGTGGATTAGGATTCAGGTTTGGATTATCGATAAAAAGTATCAATTGATATCCGGCTAATCAGATTCGGATCAAAATTCAATCCATTTACAGGCCTAACTTCATGCAAGTCCCCAAATCAACACAACCTTACTACCGAATTGTATATTATAGATATGGAATCTATAAAACACGGATACTTCGATCAAAGTGACGTATTCATATCTGATACTTGTTGAATACTTGCAGATATATATAACACTTTTCATATGTATTAAATAATTAATAAAATATTTATCTTGTTAGATACTTGACAGTTACCAGTGTTGTGAAAAGCTCGCCTAGGCGAGAAGCAAAGCCAGGCGAGGGTGGCTCACCTTGAACAACCTAGGCGAAGCAAACATGACTAAAGCGATGGAAAAACGGGAAAAGCAAGCACCTCTCGCTTAAGCAAAAAGCGAGAAAAGTGATGTCTTGTTTAAGTTTTAAAGTTGTTTTATTTTTTTATTATGGACCGTTGGATTTTTTATTTTTATTATAGACCGTTGGATTGATACAATTGGAACAAAATTGTGAGATGCCCATACACCCAATTGCCCCTTATCCCACAATATATTCAACATCCAAACCCTAATTTGGCCTAAAGGTCAGAGGATTGCTACTGCTACTCCTTCCTCGCTACTCCCATTAGTCTGCCCCTCTCTTCTTCTTCTTTCTTCTATTTCCTTCTTCTGCATTTCTCTTCTTCTCTATTTGTCTTGTTCTTTTAATTCTTTTTCTTCTTGTTCTTTGACCGAAAGTTTTGCATCTGTTGCTTTCGTCGTCGTCTTCGATAAAAAACAGCACACAAGTAGCTACTTTTTCTCTATTTCTCTCCTCATCGTTTTCTTCTTCTATTTTTTTAATTCTTCTTTTTCTTCTTCTTCTTTGACAGAAAATCCTGATACTTTATGTCTTCTTCTTCGACAACAGAGGTATGTTCTCTTTTCTTGTCTCCTATTCTCTTCTTCTGCTGATTCTTCTTCTGACTCTGTTTCTGTTTCTGTTTTTTTGGTTTTGGTTTTGGTTCTGGTTCTTTGTTTCTACTTCTTCTTCTCTTCTTCTGTTTCTAGTGTTGCTTCTTGCTTCTCTTTTTCTACTTCTGCTTTTGCTACTGGTTCTACTTCTGTATTTACTTCTCAGCTTTTGGTTCTACTTCTTTGCTTCTACTTTTGTTTCTCTGATGTTGATTTTGTTTAATGCTAATTTTGTTGATTCTGTTTTTTTTTCTGTAATGCTGAATTTGTTTCTTCATTTTTTGCCTCTAATTTGATGCTGATTTTCTCTACTTAATGCTGATTTTGCTGATTCGTTTCTGATAATTTTTTGTATTGCTTTTGCTTATTTTCTATACTGTATATTTCAGTTGATTCTATAATGCTTATTCTGATTTTCTGTAATACTGAGTTTACTGATAATAGTGTTGATTTTCTGAATTTAAATGTTTAAGCTATGGTTGTCATTAAGATTTGAGATATTATTAGTATTTGTTTAAATTTAAATGTTTATGATTTTGTTTGCATTTCAATATTCAATATTTTTCAAAATAGAACTTAGATATTTATAAATAATTATACTAAAATATTTACTTTTTTTTTTAACTGTTCGCTTCGATTTGATGAAGTGTTTTCCTTCGGTTCTCTAAGCTTTAGGAGCTTTGATCGCTTTGGTTCGCTTTACGCCTTAAATAACACTGGCAGATACATCTTGGATATGTGTATCCCCACAATGGATACATTCATCTTATACTTAATAAGTTGAGTTGCGTAAAAATCATGAATCATACATATGGGAATTTCTTATTTCAAGATGTTCATCACCAGTGTAACAAAATTTGTCAATTTTTTTCAATTTGTTTTGCTTGAAATATGAGCCTTTATGACTTATGGCAAAGCCAAATAAATCTATTGTAATTAAATATTAAGTAAAAGTCAAGAACACTCGAAGAATGACACGTGTTCAGCTTTAGAACTACATAGACCATTGGATTCAAAACACCATTAAGTAGTTTCTATGTCAACAAAATAAGTTGTTTAAATTTAGGATGTGTTTTATCTCTTTATTCCTCATATCCCTAGTATTATAACAACATCCTAACATACATACATATATATATATATATGAGCAATACTATTAGAATCTAATTTATCGATATAATTTGTTAACCTAATTCACTGTGACCTTTGGATTGATTGTAAGCCCCATCAAACATTGGAATTTGGTGTTGATCAAATGATTCCTATGAAACCACATCATTATGTTAACAAATTATATCATATTTTTAAGTACAAATAGCATTAGTATATCTATATATAGACACACACACTAGTGAAGTACCCCCGTGCAAGGCAAGCTAATTAAAGCTTATTTTTTTGAACTTTTTTAGACTAACGTAAATGTATTTGAATAAAAAAAATTAGACTATTAGAACATATTAAGTTGTATAATGTTATAAAGAGGATCCTTAGGTGTGATTTTTATTTTTTTTATGAGGAAAAAATCAAAGTGTCAAGACTAATGTGAGTGTAATAATAGGTCAATCACCTAGCATGTGGATGCAGATTAATTATATAAGCATCAAAAAATAAATGGATTGACAAATTAAACGAATTCTAATTATTTGGTAGCAAATGGTTGTTCTTGAAGCTTAATAACACTTTCTCAAATGAAGTCATGAAACAACTGATACAATTCATGATGTGCTCAAGAAAATACAAATTCAAAGATGTGAAAAAAAAATAGAATTAGCAAGGACCCTTGTATTCTTATATTTTGATTTAGTTTTGAATCAATTTGCTAGTTGATGTATTTTGTATGTCCTTTTAATATTTTTTAAAGTCAAGGGTTTTTAATTTCTAGATTTTCTTGAATGAGTCATAGTTCGACCGGGGTTGTCTTTTGGGTCAAATTCTAATGTTAAATGTTCTAGAATTTAGAGTCATAACTCTAGTTTATGTTAGTGTTCTAATTCTAAGTGATTTAGAGTGTTTGGAGTTCTATAATCTTAAGAATCTTAATCTTTTAGGATTAGGAGATACTTAGAGGTCTTTAACAAGAGAGAAATATTTACTACAAATTTCCAGTAATTATATGCTATGAGATTGTGTGATGCAATTCATCATACCCTAAGTGTGATGCCTAATGAACCCTAGGAGTGATTCCTAGTTTTCTTCTTCTTTTATTTTTCTTCAATTATTCCAGTTCTAAATCTCATAATCAAATGTGAAATTTTATTCTTTATATCCTCAAAAGTGGTCTACAAAACTCTACCCCTTTACCAAACAATCCATAAAGTAGCATATATCACCCCAAAAATATTGTTCACAGGTTCACATCCTTGAACAGTGCTAAATTTTCAGGTCCACTACTGTCCTACATCACTGACATTTTTGCTAACACTACTATTCAACTCTCTTAATAGAGAATCTATGATGCATCCATAATTGATATAATGTATCACATAACTATATGTAAGCTAACAAAAGTAGGGTACACTTGTTTTGACCACTTTAATATCCTAAAATTTGACAATTTACTTCAAGAAACTCGATAAATGACTATCCATATAGATAACTGAATCCACCCATCCAAACACGTATCCAATACATAATAAAACAAAGCCTACATCCCTAACCTTAAAATAAGCTCGCTCTCTCCCTCCTTCCCCCTTGTTTGTTGTTTAACCCTACCACCATAGTCCACCATCATTATCACCTCCCACCCTCACCGTCATTGGCCCCAAACCCATTATCCCCACCTTTCCTCACCCGTCCCCCCACCTGCCCCATGCCCCAAATTCCCAC
>CM042197.1:9784408-9796671 GCA_023539305.1 Ilex asprella
CAGCCCCCACCTCACCTGCACCCACCTCCGTCTTCGTGTGTATGTGTGTACTCTGTGTTCTCTACATCAATTTGATGAATGAGATTGTGAATATCATAACAGATGGGCCACTACATTGTTCAACCAATTAAAGAATAGAAAATGGGTTTATTATAGCTACCGAAGATAGAGTTCATGTTAGTGGTGAGGTATAGCAATGGTAGCAATGGTGGTTGTTCACAAAGCAAGGGGGGGTCTTGCTGTTCGTCATCGTCGTGGGAATGGAATCATAGGCAGTGGCAGTGGTTGCTGTGGAGTCAGCGTCACCAAAAAAAATGCAGTGAATAATAATGAGAGAGAGAGAGAGAGAGAGAGAGAGAGAGAGAGAGAGAGAGCAAGAGATGGGGTTATGTAAGGGTGGCAATGTAGTTGGTGTGGGGGGTGGCAGAGGGAGGTTAGTTATCAAAACTATTCTAATTAATAATAATGAAAAAGTTCGTTTAATGTTGTTGATTAATTACCCAATGACACAACTGGGATTAGAAATTATAATTACTATGGTAATTAATTATGAAAATAAAAGAGAAAATATGCTACAAAGGAGTAATTTTTTAAATTATGGTGGGAAAGTAAAACTGTCATTTTGATATGGATGGTTATGACTATTACAAATTTATGTGGTTTAAGTGCTACTATTGAAATGGAAAAGGTTGTCTGTATGATAACATATAATGTGAAGGGTTGTGTGAAATTTCGCAAAAACTTAAAGAAAGACATAAGTTGTGGGTATTGTCTTTGCACGTTTAGTATGTGTTCACATATATTTTATGAAGCTCCAGGGGCATTTAAGAAGAAGTCTTCGGCCTTACTTTTTAGCCCCTTGTGTCCGGCTCAGCGTGTAGGCCTTGGTTATATATATATATATATATATATAGAGAGAGAGAGAGAGAGACATATCTCAGCCAAAAAAATTATCTTACTTTTCAATATTGTGATATCGTCGTATTCGTATCGTGTTGTAGCCATATCTATATTTCCTGTATAGAATAATGAGTTTCAACTAGTCTTAGTATCATTTCAGCATTTTTTTGATTTTTTCCTAATATTTGTATTGGGTATCTTTGCATGACCTATACAAGGATTGCCAATAGCAAGTCCTCCCAAGTCCCATTGAGTCGGTGATAGTACTGTAGCTTTGGACCATCACTCAAATTGCCTTCTTTTTTTGTAATGGGTGCCTTCGCCCAGTAGCTTCACCTTAATAACAAATCCACATCTTAATGAAATTATTAAAATCCTTTGAAACCCAATTTATAGATTATGGTTCTGACAAGTGACAACCAGTTACCCTTGCAAAACATACAATAGAAGCAACCTTCTTCATTAAATAAAGAATATTGACCTGTGAAAAAAGCAACAATTTACAAAAAGATGCCATTAACTCACCTCATCAGTAACTGCAGCACGAGCCCTACGATGTCTTTCGACCACTTCCGTTAAAACTTCAATAAGCCGTTTCTTCACTTCACCAGTCAGCATACGACCCGCACCATACTCCTGAAAGAACATAACTTAAGCCCTCCTTAGTGATGTATAAAAGAACGTCTGGAATATGTATAGTAGTTAATATCTTCACCAAAAGAAGACATTTTGGCTAAAATAGTTATCTCACTCTCCGTATGTGGTCGAGTTCAGCATCATCCTCTAGGAAGAAACCAAGGTACTTAATTGGTATATCGACCTGAATAATTTCCATGAAGAGAGAATGATAGGTCAGTAAGCATACATCTTCCTAAATTTTATATTGACAACAATGAATATCTCTGCTTCTAATTCTTGCAATCTTAGAGAACATACTAATAAGAAAGCATAGTTCATTGTTCTCCAAATACATCAATAAAGTGGGAGAATGTAACTTTTAATACCTCAAGGTTTGCTCCATATTTTCTATGATTCTCCACAGAATCTTGGCCGCCAGAAAATGCATACTTGTTTACCTGTACACAATTGCTGTCAGTAGATATGGTGAAACATACATCTCAACAAACAGAAAAATCAGAAACAACTACCATAAACATGACTATTTCCATTAGTTTGTATGTAATGGACCTCACAATTGGGAGTAAGGATTAGACCCTAGTTGCCGAACTGGGTTCTCCTAGTTGCCGAATTACTTAAACCATCCTATGGTTGCTAAATACCATAAGTATGTATATATAGCAACCAACCATGGTTCACTCTGTGACAGCTTGAAGTTTCCAAAAACAAAAATTAATGAAAAAGGTCGAACACAAAATGAATGGGAAGCACACAAAAAATGGTATCAAAGGCCCATCCTGTAGCAAATATACACAAGCAAGGGATGCAAAAGGACAGGCTTCCACAAGAATTCAGCAGCCAAAGGCATAAATATCAAGATTTTTCAAATTCTTGAAATTGATGAAGTATAGGAGACTTGAGTTAGTTGCACTAGCATATGTTCTTTTGGAAACAAAACTCCTTGCATTAGTATCCATATGTCGATATACACTGGAATTTAGGGTAAGGCCAAAAGGAATTGGCTAGCAATACACAACATAAAATAAGTCCTGGAACACCACTCCATCAAATTGTCCCAGAAGAAATGAAGAGTACAAAATCTCAAACCAAGTTCACAGTAGGTTAAATTCTCCGTATCAGAGTTAAATACAGGTTAACAAGCTTCTTAGCTTTGGAATGTTGAATACATGGCAGAAAAAATGCTCTGTTGACGAATATCCAGCATTTGGTTAGCAACTATGGTTTTCTGCACACGATGGTCCATAAGTAACAGGCCTATAAATGGGAGCAATGAAGCATATCACTTTCAGTTATTCTTGGTGATCAAGATTGAGACAAAAATGTCAATGGAATCCCTTCCCAAGCGAATGTTCAAAAAGGAGAAAGGAATAAACCCACAAAAAAATTAACATTTTTTTGGGAAGAAATCAACAAAGAATTTTTAGACTTTGAGGAACACTGGAATACAGATCTTTATTATGATTTCATACTCATAAGCACTAATTACTATTCCAGTGTTTGGGGTGCTCCCCTAAATCACACAACAGAATAACACAAGCACATCATATGAATCTATATAAACCCAACCACATTCTGTCCAAAGTATCCATTCGGAGATTAAAGAGACGGTCCAAAAGGGTTTACGCCAAAATTTCATTCTATGTTCATAAATACCATGTGCAGTAAATCACATATACAGGTTTTAAAGCATACCTTGTTCTTGATGTCTTTCCCAGAATCAGTCACGTATATGGCAGAATTGGGATCACTAGCTGACATTTTTCCTGTCTCCCCCTGCAAATATTTGTATCTAGCAGACGTAGCTAACATCTATAATTTACAATAAATATAATATACAGATTTATATAACAGCATGAATCAACTGCAGAAACAGAAATCTTGAACACACGACAATTGAAGTTATGTTTGCAAGCCTAAATAATGTCTGAAAAAGATAGGAATAAGGAGCTCTACTTTTCCACATTTTAAGTGTATACTCATTTTCATGTTTGTTTATTCGTTCATTTTCTTTTCCGGGGAATCAAAAACTTTATTATTTGCTCCAATTAACAACATTTTTTCTAAATGTCCAAGATACTACTCGAAGCAAGAGGATTATTAATTTGCACTCTATAAAAAATATGATTTACCTTCAATAATATCTACCAGACAGGATTCATATAGCTGACAGCAAATAGTTAGGATTAAAGCTTTGTTGAGTTGAGTTGAATATCTATCAAATATTTTTTCCTAGATGGTCTATCGGATGTGGTGCACCAAAGGCCAAAGGGGTATTATATATCCTCCATTTAGTTCATCAAAGTTCAGTCAATGCACATTAAGATGTCACATGGCTGGTAACCTATAATATATTATAAGGTAACATTATCCGCCAAAGAAGCCCCAAGTGATTCCCAACTTCACATAGAAAGCCACCAGATTTTGGAGAAAATTGGTCTACTCATCCTGATGCTGAGAAAAACAAATTCATATGAGTCTGTTCTAACATGAACCATTAAAACAAAAATATCTAGATCTCGACTGAACCAAATCTCAGTGTTCCCATACAGACCCTTAAAGAGATGCATGGCTGATCCTAGGCACCGATATGGACTATGTCAAGATGGTCACTGTCACTGAATCACTTCTATGATTTACACGTCGCCAGCAAATAAGCCTATAAAATGGTAATGGCTAAGAATACCAATTAAATCACGAAAGGGTAATAAATGTTGAGGGAAATAATCACAACCAAGTCCAAAAGAAGCACTAACTGCAGAACCCAGACTAAACAATATTTTCATGAGAACACAATAATAGTTCGTAAGCCAATTGAAAGAGAACCTGGAGGGCAGGAAAGAATGACGACTCAATCAGTGCAGTTTTCTGATAGCCTATCCGAGGAGCAACATCTCGCGTCATTCGGAAATAAGGATCCTGAAGAAATCACCAAAGAAAGTTCGTATGGTGAGGAGCAGGACAAGAACAAGGAGGAGGAGGAGGGGAGAATAAAGGGTAATAAACAGAATATATTTTAGTTCCAAGCAAACAAAACTTAACAAAATAAAGGTGACGTGAACAAAGACAAGACATTTTAATAAGAAGAAAACAAAAATACGGTACTCTTCACATCCCATCTTTTAATGAATCAAATCTTGAGGTCCACGTGGAAATATAGGAGACCTGTTCATATGACAAACATATAGAAACTGACAGAAAGCCAATCTGATCAAATCATTATAGCTATCACCCCCGCCAAAAAATATATCCTCAGGCAGTCGCTGGTAAATTCTTGCAATACAATTAATAAAACTGAAAGAAAATTACATTAATGACATGAGTGGAGTGACAACAGTGCGGAATAGTGAGCAGTCCAACCGAATGTCTCATTTTCTCAACTTCCAGGGGATGAAAAGGTTAGAAAATTAGGTCAAAGACCACTTTAGAAGTACAAGAAAGCAATAATGACACATTTTTTAAGAAAACCTACTTTATAAGTCCTCAACACTCAAAAAAAAAACCTCCCATAGTTTAAAGGCTTAAACAAAAATAAAAATAAACAAATGATCCTGCAGTCAAACTAATGAACTGAAAGGTCACACCATACATCAGTATGTTAGTTGATCAGTTCATGCCTGGCCAGTTGTCATGACGAGCATTCCACTCAGCAGGGTCTAATAAACTTGTTGAACTTACACACCAACTCAAAAGACATTGAATAAAATGAAATGAAGTAAACCACCAGAGCACATCAGATAGGAAGACTTCACGGTTCACTAATTCGAGATCCGAAGTTTGAATCTCAGAAGAATACCCTGGTTTACCCTATTTGTGCAGTTTGCAAAATGCCTGGAGATTTTTAACATATGCTAATGCAGTGTTGAACAATTACCAAAGGTCATTACCTGGTTTGGTCCCTGTTAATTAAGGGCATCAATTAAATTTTCTGATAATTAAAACACGAACTTATTTCATTTTTATTGATTTTCCAATATTTATTCACATAGATTGGTAAGGGTAGCTCTATTTCCAAAGCAGAGTTAGCTTCTCCTAAAGCAATATACAACTTGAAAACAAGGGTACAACTGTCATTCATATCACTAGCTTTGGGAAAAGCTAAAATTGCTTTGACTCTACTTTGCAGCACCGACTACCGCATGCTTATATTAAAAAGATATTACTGTTTTCCTTATAGGAATTTATATGGTCGTTAAACCAATGACCCATAGACACATACCAAACTGGGTTCCGATTTGGATTTGATAACTACGAAAAGAATAAAAATTGCATGTTTACATATAAAAATCTCTGGTGAATTCACATAACAATCTTTAAATAAATGAAAGCTAAAGCCTTCTCATCCTGGCATGCCAGGTTCAATTCCTGTAGACATTTCAAATTTTCCTATAACTATAGTTAGATGACAATTAGAAAATAATGGACAAAAATATCACACGAATGAGAGGAATAAACCTGGTCAATTGCACATGGAACTAAGCACCGAAGATTATCCTTGCCAGGGAAAAGGTGTGGAAATGAACTGGGAAATGACGGAACAGCCTGCAATCAACCAAATTTAGTTAGAACCAAAAACCATACTAGCATCAACTAGTCACAAGAAAACCAAGCAATGTCCCATGGTCACCGCTTTGTGCTGCTTCTGCTAAGAAATTTATATCTTAGGCAGCGGCCAACACGACAGAAAATGCATGGAAGGTTTTTTTTACAAGACTCGCCATTGTGGGCCCGTGAGGTTCACAAGGGTCAGATGCATGCAACTTACTCCTGTATGTAGAGAGATTGTTTTCATGACTCGAATCCATAGATCTAGATCCCCTCCAATATTTTTTTCCTCATTAGTAGATCACTGACCATGGCACATGGTGAGGCACGGCAAAAACGCTTTCAGCCAAGTGTCAGTTTAGTTCCTTGTCTGATTCCTGGCATCTAGAACGATTCCTAACAGCCTTTATGCCACATCAACAATAAAGAAGGGAACATTTGTCCAAACAAAAGGCAGAAGTCCTACGTGTCCTATTAGCGAGGATTGACTTATACACAATGGGCCCCACTTGAATTTACAGCTGGTGATTTATCAAGAAGGAAGATGTATGAAAAATATATTTAAGGGAATCTCACTCGTGAAACCATAATACCCAATCATAATGGAGTAACCTTACCACTGTGCCAAAGCGATCTAAAACCATTGTCCAAAAAATAATAACTGAATACCCATCCAACCACAAGCAAGGGAGGAAGGAACAGTAGGAGGAGTATAATACTCCATAAACGCATCATGCAAAAAAGAAAAACAATCACTGCATCTAAGACTATAATGTTGGGAAAATTCCATACTTGTCAAATTACAATTCTCAATTTCCTTCAAAAAAGAATGCACACTTTCAATTCTCAATTTCCTCCAAGCTGTAAAGGATGCACAATGTCCATCACACAGGCTAATCAAACCCATGATACTTTGCAGCACCTCCAGTTCTAATTTATTCAACTTCAAATACTCAACTCAAGCACCAGAATTTGCCAACAGAAATGCTAACTAACATAAATTTTTGAAAAATATGGAGAAGCACAAATGAGAAATCTCAATATTCCATCGACTATGCGAAGAAAATTAGCAACAAAGTGGTATAAATATTAACAAATTGAAGAGGAGATAGTGTAATGGAAAAGAGTTAGTTTTTTGTCATTCTTTTGGGCCTCAGTTTTTTCGGATTTTGAGGAAATTCAAATATTTTTACTAGAACAGATGGGAGATCTGTTCATGAAAGCAGAATTGACTATAGTTTTTCCGGATTTAGAGGATATTCAAATATTTTTACTGGAACAGATGGGAGATATGTTCGTGATCACTAATTTGACTATGGTTTTTATAATATTTCTCTTTTGCCTTTCTATTTTCATGGATCGAAAGTCCGATGAATGTATATGTTATGTCCTTTCCAAAAATGAGATTAGGAGAAATTTATTGTTGAACAAAAGATCATATCCTTAAAACCTCAGTATATACAGCAGGTCATGTGATCACGAAGCCAAGATTTTTACCTGAACAGGTGGAAAACTTATCTTCCCAATATGATCTTCACCAGTGAAACCAAAAATACCAACAGCCTGATTGGAACCAGCCAAATATCAGTTTAGAAATTGAATGCTTAGACTACAGAAATTGCACACAAAAGTTCAACAGTAAAGAAAAGAGGTCAAATTTGAATTTCTTTCCAAAAAATCTGTAGGAACAACTACCTTATTGTATGTGACACATTTTGCAACCTTCACCATGTTCTTGTAGAAGGCACTGCACAGAAAATTCTCAAATAAGACCACTAGGGGAGTGGAACAGGGCAATAGCACATCTCAAAAATATCCACAAGAAGACTGAATTTTCAGAGAGTTGTTTAAACAAACTTGATAGTAAATCACTATTAGTCAAAGACCAAATGAGAAATAATACATACTTAAAGCAACATTTGATTTGATTACAAATGTATACATCTCGAAAGCTATATATGATTGGATTTGAAGTGTGTATCTCCTCGCAAGTCTTGGAGGCACCCTGGTGATGCAAATTTACATTCAAGAACTCTCTAGAAATGCAACATTTAAGTTTCTGGGAGGAAGAAATGGGTTTTCAAACTTGTCTCAACAATTGAATTGAATCTCCTAGCACTACAGTTTCTATTAAGTCATGACTCATGTATACTTCTCAAAATTTCAATTTATTTATCCATGTTACATTATCTATTGAATTTTTTCCCCATCAAGCCCATCTTTTTTGCCACAAGACAATGTTCACAACAATATAGTTTATATGCCATGCAAACCTTACATTTTAGGAGACATTCCTTTTTATGTCAAATATGAGATGCAAGATCGTGAATGACAATTTGATGTCCTTTTTCTTCATTTTCCTCTTCCTATGGAACTCTCTCTTGAAACATTTCTAGAAACTTGAGTCTTATTTCCTCTTCTTCTTTCGGTGGAGCTTCCTCTCTAGGTTCTTCTTGCAGCCTTATCCCCTCAAAACCTACCTCTCGTCAATAAAAGCAAGATAACTGGTGTATTGCAGGTACTTTGCCAAGAGTACACAATGAGTTAAGAACATAAATAGCCAAGTAAAATTAACAAATGTTCCCAGGTAATCTCCAAACAAATAACTCTATACTCAAAATACTCCCGCATAAATAGCAAGATACAAATCACCTTCCAAGTGGTAATTTTTAAAGGCTCCCATAGTCCGTATGCTACGACCGAGTATATTTTCAGGATTACCAATTGATTCTTCATATCTGATGGAGATAAAAAAGGGATTGGATAAGCTTAGATGGAAGAATTAGAATTTTATTATTCATTTGAGTATTCTTATATTAATTAAGGATTATTTGTTTGAGTAGGAGTGTTTTAGTAATTTGGATATGAGACTTTTACTAGGAAGTTATTTTAGAAATTGATTAGGAAATTACTACATAATTTTTGAAGTAGAGTAATTTTAGTTTTAGGAGTAGATTTAGCCAATAAATATTGAAGTAATCCCTCCAATTTTGATTAGAGCATAACTGCAAGGATGTGGTAACCTCCACTTATTCTATTCGTCTTTCATTTCCTTCTCATCCTGTCCTGCATCAATATTATTTGAACACAAAAGGTAGAGCCAGGTTGGTCATTTTTCGCAAATTTCTTTTGGGAAAAAAAATTGTTACATTTAAATTTCATGTATTCTCACACAAAAATATCCATGGGGACAGGGAGAAAGGAGACAAATCCATGTGATCATATCCAATGCAATCCACCACTCATATTAGGACCATGCATATATTATTAACATTGCACAACACACGAAATTCATAAAAATGAATAAATCTCAATGCCCTAGGAAGGTCTTACTAAGCAGAACAAAACCGCATCATAATGTGCATTCAAAACTACCCCAAGGGATTGGTTGAAAAAAGAAATATAGCTCTAGGGCCAAGCATATCTGCCTAAGCCCATCAGGGGACTATAACAAGGCAGCTGCTAAAGGATAACCAACTTCCAATGCCTAATTGAAAGCATATGGATTGTGTGACAGTTTTTCGTTAACAAATTCCAGTTTCCTCCCCTTGAAACAATTTCCAGCATATTCTCGCATCACAAGTCCTGATTCTTCAATCCTTTACGATATTCTCCTGTTTGATCTTATACGCTCCTACAGCACCAATGCCTACATGAATTTTTCACCATGAACACCAAATAGAACATAATCTAAAAAAATAAGCTTGGTAGTAAATGAATGAGTTGCAGCTAAGAACAAAGCTTCACAAAAAGTTTCACAAACAACAATGATTTGTTTAAGATGCAAAATCTAGCCAATATCACTCTCAAACTCACAATCATTCTCTGTAAGACACCTCGAGAAATAACTAAAAGATACAAATTTCGGTTATTGCGTTAAATCATCAATCAAGTTCCTAAGTCAAACCTAATATCAAATAGGACAGTGGAAGTATTACAAAGAGAGCAACTTGATAATCCTCAACAACTTTAATGGGGAAAAAACATTTTTTGAAATAGATAGGATTAACAAAAAAATTGAATTTGCATATTTCCGTATGAGATTGAAGCAACAAATAAATATCCAAGTGAGAAAACGGGAAGCTAAACTTAATCTGATACTACTCACCCTCCTACATAATCGAAGTCTGAGAAGATGAAAGTTTTTGTTATGTCAAAACCACAGGCTATAATGTCTTTAGCATTCTCACGGGCAAGTCTCTGACTCTCCTCCAAAGATAGATTCTTCCACAAGAACTTCTCATCATCGGTCAGCTGTATAACAAGAGGAACCTTAAAAGCATCCTGCAAATATCTGCAAGCAGTGTCAAACATTTCTCATAAGCTAAACAAGATAAACAGACAATTTACATCAGAGAAAAGGAAACAACATCCACAAGACAAAAATAGAATAATCTGACCCCAGGACAAAGTATCTACATCCCGACAACAGCTTTCATACATAATCCAACAAGACACCCACTCATATGGATCAAAATGCAAACTCAGTTGGTAACATGATTTTTAGGAACAGTTAATTTCAGTGCTTCACAATTTGTTTTCATTTCATCTCTGACCCCTTAAGGCAGTGTATGACAATGTTTCTCCATTTAGACATCAAAGAGAAACATGCAACTTGCTTCCTCAAATCATGTGGACTCCCAATTTGAGAAATACAAGGCAGTCTACCATAGCATATGTACATACAACCCTATTTGTCAGCTCACATCCATAACAACTAATTTTTTTTTATCTTTCTCTTTTCTGGAGTTCAAAAACATTAAAGAAAATCCCTTTCTGTCGGAAACATGAAGTCACATCTTAAAGTACAAATAGGAATTTTTTTCTAGTCGGTATGAAAAAAAAACACACAATCGGCTGCAGATAATCCAACTCAATTCAACGTTAATTAGTTCCCATTCCGCCATTGTTCTCTGAATAGAACCAGATTTTCAACCATAATTCGTGCTAAACCATAAAGATAAAATGGAGCTAGAGATAATTGTTATAGGAACGAACAAGAAGAGAACAAGATGCCCCAGAAGGGAAAAAGTGAAGCTCACTTAGTGAACATGAAGGGAACGAGATGCCCCAAATGCAATGCTTCGGAAGAGGGCCCTCTACCCGTATAAAGATAAAACTTATCTCCTCTCTCGTACGCATCCAGAATTTCATTGAAATCCCTGTCAATTACCTCCCAATCAAATCACAAATTTGAACAGCAGTAGATTAATAAGAAAGATAGAGAATGCGGAGAATTAGGATCATCTCTCTAAATTTTATTACTGTGGAGGCTTCGAGTCCAAATTTACAGTACCTATGAGCGAAGAAAACACCGCGGCGGAGGAAGACGTGAGGAAGGCGACCAGTGAGGCGTTGAACTCGGTCGATCAAGGACTGGTCAAGCCTCTGGCAACCGAACTTGTCGATGAGCTTGTCGTAGTCGATCTTGCCTCCATCCTTCGCCGACACTTCCCATGGATTAACCACCTGTTCTTCTTCTCCTTCCTCCTCTTCTTTTCTCTTTTCTTCTACTGAATCTTTCTTTTCCATTTTCACTTACAGAGCCGGCGATGTTGCAGATTCTCACCAGTGGCCGCTCCGCCAAGTGTAATTGGCCGGCGAATATGCGTTGAAAGAATTTTAAGAACTCCAAAAAAGTAAACGAATCATTTCATCTCACGCTACAATTTATATGAGTGCAATGGGCCTCCTGCAGGATCAGCCCAGACGAAATTCTGTAGCACTCAAATTGGGCCATATCTGGGATGGACCATTGGGCTGGGAGCAAATTCCCACTTTCACCTCTGTCTCTATTTTTGTTGGATTTTTTAGACGTAGGTACAATTTTTTAAACTTATTTAAACAAAAGTGTATATATAAGTTATTTACTCTATTAAGTATAATTTTTATAAAAAAAATTTGTGTTTATGTATAAAATTCAAATGAATTAAAAAAAATTACCTAAACACCCTCCCTTAAATTATGTAGTCATCATTAGCAATTATTTGAGGAAACAAATGTATAAAGATTAACAATAGTAATGAGAGGTAAAATAGGAGTTTACAAAGAGCAAGAGAGAGAAAAAGCGGAGGTATTCATGCTAGAAGATGAAGATGGAGTATGGGTGCAAAGTATAAGTGAAACATATATATATATATATATATATATATATATATACTGTCTCTTTATACACATCTTAC
>CM042197.1:9811671-9839001 GCA_023539305.1 Ilex asprella
GAGATTATTTGAATTGAATTGAACATAAGAGATTATTTGAATTTTATTTTTAATAATTGAATTGAATAAAACATTATTTCACTTGAATTGAACATAAGAGATCATGTGAATAATATGATACAATTTATTTCACTAGAGATTATTTGAATTTTATTTCTAATAATCTGATTATCATTAGATGTCCATCATTAGAGAAAGTTTTTACTTTGCCCTCCAAAGAGGCACAGTTTTTACTTTCTATTACTTAGTTTCATAGATTATCTATACACACACACACACACACACACACAGATATATATTATGTTTAAAAGGCTGCCTGAATTGTATTATGAATCTAAATTGGGATTTTGGTTTGGATATTTGATGAAATGGGTAGGACGGTGCTATTGCGTGGTTGGGTGCTAAGAATTTTATTTTTTGTTTTCGGTGGAATATTCTAGTTTTATCATTTTTGGAGTTTATGATGATTAATGTTTAAATTCAACTGGATTGTCTGAAGGAAAAGAGGAGGGGGATGGGACTGAGCAAGTATGATAAATTAGCTCCACTCAGCTTTCTTAAAAGCTTTTGGTACTTTTTTTTATGTCATTTATGTGCACAATATGAGTAATAGATTTGGTTGTGGACTTTTTTATACAAATCTTGAAGAACCAGTTACTATTTGTATGTGTGTATGCATATAAATTATGTTTAAAAGGCTACCTGAATTGGATTATGGATTTATGTTGTGATTTGGGTTTGGATTTTGATGGAATGGTTTAGTTGGTCCTTAGCTGATTAGGTGCTAAGAATTTTATTATTTCGGTGGGGTGTTATACTTGTAGTTTTTGAATTTGTGGAGTTTGTGATGATAAATGTTTTGAATTCAATAGGATTAGTAGAATTTTCTATGTAAGGAAAACCAATTTGATGCCACTGCTTTTTAGGTACTTGTTTATGTTGTTTCTTTGACCAATTAGAGTATTAGAATTTGTTCTGGCATTTTTAAGAGGAACAATGAACAGCCAAGAAAACATGATGGACTTATCACTCAAGGATCACTCACCTTCTGTGGCAAATTGCTTTAGTTTGTTGATCAGGGATATGCATATGGGTGTAATCTTCAAAGGGAACACATTTGGATTGAACAACAATTGTCACATAATGCATCCAATCTTTACTCACAATTCCCTGATCACCATGTCAATAGTTCCATGAAAAGTACTATGGTAAGAGTATAGAAGATCAATTTGAATTGGTCACCCGGAGAGTACTCACTTTTTTAGGTCAACTATAAATATTCGATGAACTTAGAACATAAAATTGGAATACATAATTTTTTAACATATACAAAACAAATTTCTACAAAAAAAAACATTTTTTAAAACATCATTTAAAGTGACGTTTTTAAAAAAAATACAAGAGTTTAGGAAATAAACTTTTAGGGCCACCTGAGTTTGGAGAAAAGCTCCTCTAGATTGGGATGCTTTTATGATGTGGGAAGTGAGATTATAATATTGAGATTTTTTTAATCAATTTAGTAAAGCATGAGTTAAATACACACATCTAACAGATATAGAAGTTTACTTTTAAAACACGCTTTTAAATTTTTTTTATTACATATATGTTTTACAAATATATTATTATATTCAAATATATGAAATTAAATTATGTTTTTATGATTTTTATTTTCAATTATATAATTAGTTCAAAATTATTATGAAAGGGGAATTAAATTTTAAAATTTATTTCATTTTGTTTTATCTGGTGAATCATTATGTGAGACATAAGGTGGTGTTATTAGTTTTTATGAAATTTATTTACAAGTTAATGGTTGGAGATTATTGTCTAAGAAAATGTCATTGTAAAAGGCTAAGGGGTAGAAAACGTCATTCTGTATAAGAATATATGAAGACGTCATTTGGAATGACGTCTTTAAAGACGTCATTTAGAATGACGTCTTCATATCCTTATTTTTTGTTTTAACTCTGTTAACTGCCGTTAAATTTAGTCATGTTATAAAACGTCATTACAAATGACGACTTTAAAAACGTCATTTGGAATGACGTTTTCATAAAAAAAATTAAACTTCATATCGTCATTCCAAATGACGTTTTTACACCTGAAGACGTCATTTGGAATGACGTCTTTAAAAAGAAGCTGGGTTTGGGAATTAAGTTGAAAACTAACTGGGTTGGGGAAATAAGTTTTGAGAGAGACTGGGTTTGGGGAAAACCTCCTACCTAGACCCCTTTCACTCCTCTGTCATGGCTCAGCGACAACACACACCAACATTCTCAGTGGCAGCACACACACCAGCGACAATCTCTCCAATCAGCCCAGGTACCTCCCTTTTCCCCTCTCTTTCTCTCTCTCTCCAATCATTCTCTCTGTCTCACTCCAATGGAAGAATTAGCAAATAATTTTTGGGTTTGTTGGTTTCGAACCTTGAGGTTAGAATTTCGATGTGGGTTTGTGGAATTAGCTGCCTAAAGTTTTTGGGTTTTGTTGAAGTAGCAGTGGCAAGGGCTGAAAATGTTTGTTTTATTGTTGGGTTTGTGGAATTTTTGGAATTTCATTGTTGGGTTTATGGATGAACATTCTGGAAATTTTATTGTTTCATTCTGTCAAAGCATATGATGTGGGTTTGTGGAATTTCTTCTCAAGTTATGGGTTTGTGGATGGTTTCATTGTTTGATTCAAGCATTTCAAAGTTTCATTGTTTTGTTTCTCGATTTAGTATCATGATTCAAGCATTTCAGCCTTTCCAAGATCATTTGAACATTTGCGACTTTAATGTTTTGGGTTTACATGACAGTTTTTGTACTGATTGTTGTGAATGGTTTTGTACTAATTTTTGAATTTTGATTTTTTTTATTATAGGGTCTTGATTTAGATTAAGGTTTGTATAGTGTCTTGAATGTTGTGTGTTAATTTCTTTCAATAAGATCTTTAGTGATGTTAGATGTCAGAGTTTTTTTTAATCGCATGGAAGACATGTTGAGTTTATTATTATTGAGTGATTATTTTGTGAAATTTGTTGGCTAATTTGTTTTGAAATTGGGTTTTCAATTTGGGTGTTGAATAGAATTTGTGAAATTTTAATTTGTATAATCGTTAAGTATCTCAGCATGATTTGTACAAACAGCCACATGTTATATCTCATCATGATCTACAGAACAATAGTTTTAGGTACATGTATTAATCTTTTTGGTTTTTTTTATTTATTACTCTGTGCTTTGAGGAATAGGTCCTCCAAAAATTTGGTTTGTTTTTTGGGTTTGCATTTGTTTGTGTGCTATACATTTTTTTGTCTTGAATGTCTCTGTTTTACATTTTTTTTTGTCTAAATCTTGAATTGTGCACTTATTTTTTTTGTTGTTTATTAAGTTATTTGTTTAGATAGACTTTGAGGGAGTTATCACTTAGAGAGAATTGCAGAAGGTTGCTCAAAGGCTGCATATGCCGCTTAAGTTAGCATTTTATCTCCATAATCCTGTGAACAATTCGGCAGACATGTCTTTTGTTTTAGTCCATTAGAGTATATGATTTTCCTTATCTCCACTCTTCCATTTGAATCTCTTTTTCTCTATCACTCCTAGCCCCCCAGCAACCCCTTTTTGCCCAAACCTCACACAAACACAGCACACACAAGCAAACACAACATACCCACACCCTTAACACACTCACGGGTTCTCTCTCTCTCTTTCTCTTACCACCAGCAAAGCAACATGTAGAGTTTGTGAAATGATTTGAAGTAATTTTATTGTAATGTGTTGTGATTCGTGATCAAGCTACTCTTTTTTGGAAAACCAAAGATTGAGCATTTACGGCATAAGGGAGTGATCTTTGCCTATTAAATACATGAAAACAAACGAAAACACTCAAATACACACACACACACACATGCATATTTACATCTATCTAGATACATACATAGAAGCATGTAACTGTTGGTCGAATATTTTGATGTGAATGCCTAATAATTTTTGGGTTTTAAATGAGGTTATTTGAATTACAGTATAGGCACTACAGGTGATGTACACTTCATTGAATAGTCCCTCAAATATTATGGTTTTACTTGCAACCCAGCTAGAAAAGGAATTCTTGGGGACTCTTTCTGTAGTTTTGTGTACCTGTAAATCTATAATAATAAGGTAGAACCCAATTTGAATTTTTTTTTCACTTCAAAATTTAATTCAATTTCAATTCATTTGGAAAAGCACAAGGACGGTTCAGATTAAATCCACTTTTAATTCAAAGGCTGAAATTTCATTTCAATTCTTCCAACATAATCCAAAGGCTCAAAATCCATCCCATACAAATGTCAAATCCCGCCCAAATTAAAACTCTCTTACACACTACCCAACTCCTACATGTTACTCCATCAGCCCCTTTATATATCTTTCTCTCTTTCCTAGAAGAATTCTTACCTCTCACTTCTCTCTGTCTCACGACGCTTACGTTTCTCCCGCCGATGAAGCCACCAATAGTGACGCAACAAGCCACCATTGACGACAAGTCACCCACCATAGATCAACCGCTCTTCTCTGCAATGGATCTAGGTAATCTCCCCCCTCTCTCTTTTTCTTTTTTTTTACAGTAACACATGCACAAAGAGACACAACACACACACGATAACTAAATGTATTTATTTGTGTTTCTTAGGATGCTGTGATTTGTTTGATATTTCTAATTGGTTGTTCTTGGGTTTTTATGATGGATTAGGTCCCGTTACTTACTCCTACAGCAATTGAATGGGTTAAACCCAACACTCTGGTTCGATACCGGGGAATGATACAAGACAAGCTGGATAATGAATTCTATTTTTTTCCTCTTATTTATTGATGAACTAAAACAGTGTCTCTGCACTCATTTTTTTGGTGCCATTTTAAATTATGTGTTTTTGATTTTATTTTAAAGGATGAAGCAACATGGAGAACCAACAAGTTTGCAGATGCTTCCCAATTTCCTATGGACTCTTCATCCCATATGTGAGTTTGGGAGCGTCGTTTGCTTTACTGTGGTCCTGAGAGTTCTAATTTTGTTTTTTATTTTGTTTATGTCGCCTCTCTTATTTATTGATTTTAGTACTGATGTTTGTTAGTTGTTAGCGTGTTAAGAAGTGGCCTATCAATTTTTTATTTTTCTTTTTATCAGAGAATTTTTTGTATTTTCATTTTGAGCTATTCATTTTAATGTTCCAAATCTGTTTATTTTTTATAGATTTTTTTCTTTGTTAGTTCAATGTTTGATTGCCCTGTCTATTCTAATTGTATCTACTACTTGATGAATGAAATTTTTTAGGAACTTCAATGTGTTCTCCAAATCAGTTGATTTATTCTATGTAGAAAATATTTGTTATTTCATTATCATTAATAAGTAGAGCTTCTTCACCGTTCATGCTGCCAACTTCTTCTCCACTATCAAATAAGTTTGATAAGTTTTGTTATAGCTTGAATGTTATAGTTTGGGTGTTTTGAATAGTAAATTGTTTTCAATGTTACAGTTTGGGTGTTTTGAATGTTATAGTATGAATGCTTTTTAATGTTAAATTGGTTTTGAATGTTATAGTTTGATTTTCAAGTTTTAATTTGGTGTTAATTTGGGTGGTTTGAATGTTATAGTTTTTGTGTTTTGAATGTTATGGTTTAGTTGTTAAATTGGTTATGAATGTTATATTGGTTTGAATGTTATAGTTTGTGTGTTTTGAATGTTATGGTTTATGTGTTAAATTGGTTTGAATGTTATAGTTTGGGTATTTTGAATGTAATGATTTAGGTGTTAAATTGATTATGAATGTTATAGTTTAGGTGGTTTGAATGTTATAGTTTGGGTGTTAAATTGGTTATGAATGTTATATTGGTTTGAATGTTTTAGTTTGTGTGTTTTGAATGTTATGGTTTAGGTGTTAAATTGGTTATGAATGTTATATTGATTTGAATTAATGTCAATTGATGACCTTTTGAATTTGGTGATTGTAGGCTTATGGTTGGTGCTCAAGGGTTTTGGTGATTGCAATGAATTGGTGCAATCACCAATGCCGCTGGTTTTGTTTTACTAATAGGTTTGGGGGCTTGAATTTTGTTAAACTAAGATATGCATTATGTTTGGGATTTAGGATTTGAGTGTGGTGTGGTTGTTTTTGTTGGTGTAGGTTACGAATATGAAAGTTGGAATATTCGATGTGAAGTGCAATGGTTTTAATTCATTTGAAATTATGACATGAGGAAGTAAGATTCCTTTTAATTCATCTAATTATAGTAACATTGAAAGAAAGTATTTGAAGCTTTTTCCTATTTGATATGCATTATTTCCTTTAGCTTTATAAGTTTTCTTCAATTGTATTTCAAAATAGAATTTTTTCTTTTGTATTTCACAGTATCTTCAGCCATGGGTCAATCTTTGGTTGGACTTGCGTTTATAACATGTGATTGTGACTTTTGTTATTAAGATATAAATGTTATTTTGATTTGGATTGGGTAGTGATTAAAATATGATGATGTTTTTGAGTTAGGTTGAGTAATTTTTTTCTTGAGATTGAAGTGCAATGGTTTGTGCTTAACAGTGATACATACAATGAGATATATTAGCATTGTATACAGGTTGAGATTGCGGCGAATTCTTATTTTCAAAGGAAATTTTGGCGATTTTTTTTGAAAAAATAACAAGGGCTAAATTTATTTCAAATTAAAGGTTTTTTTAAATTACAAAGTGCCTTTAGGCACGGGTTATTACTAGTATTCAATACTTCAGGGACTAAAATAATGCAATTGAAACATTGAGAACCAAAATAAGATAAATCCCATACTTTAGGGACCTTCAGTACAATTAACCCTAATATAATTGTATTCTAATTACGATTTTTTAAAAGAAAAAAATTGGTTTTTATTTAATTTCAATAAATGATAAAATTGAATATGAATTTTTATTTAAAATTTAAAATATTTGATATTCTATATTTAATTGGAGTATTTTTTATCTAAGATCATCTCCAACGCCATCGCCAACCACAATGCCCTCGCCATTCAGCTCGCTAAAATAGCCGAAGTCTTCATCCTTGCCAGATCTGTTGAGGGCAATCCACTCGCCATTCAGCTGTCTTCCTTCCATTTCTGCACAACGATACAACCTTCCTTCCATTTCCTCCTTCTGGTATTGTCTTTATTTACATCAAATTGAGGCAAAGCACAAGTCTTGCCTCCTCTGATACTTTCTAAGAGCTCTGATACTTGCAGAGACCAAACGTTTTGATTTTGTATTTAATTTTTATGCATTGAACTTTTGTTTCCATGTTGAATCTCAAGTGCTTATGTGTTTTTTTTCCCTCTTTGTTCGTTCTTGGTTTTGTTTTTATGTGCTGTTTGGTTTCTTCAACTGGGTTCAATAAGTTTCTTGAAAATTTTTTAGATGAGTTTATTTTAATTGTTCACAATATGTTTGATGAATTACCGTAATGAAATATGCAGCTCAACCATGTTATGTAGGCACTGACTATTAATCAAGAAACAAAATAATATATATATGGCAATGCTAATTTGATTTGATTTCTTTGAGTGATTGTTTTCGCAAATAAATTTTTAATAGCCAAGAGTGATAATGTACAAAAGGTGAAGAAGATATAAGTAGATGTGTGATTTACATATTGAATTAGATTCCTTGTAGCTTGGTTTATGTTAAAAATTGTTGTGGGTTTTGTAGTATGAAATGAACTAGTTTGTATTTGATGGGTATGAGAATTGAAGTTAACATAAGTTTAATCTTGAGTATTCTTCTTCCTCAAATGGGTTGTTCTGAAGCTTCTTGATAGGTTATGAAGTCTGGTCTAATTTGATTTAAGCTGCAGATATTTTATTTTTCAATATATATAGCATTATGAACACAATAGTATAAAATTGATCGTATTAGAGTCTTTTTGAATTAAAACAGCTTGTTAACTTCATAGCTTGAATTGAATTCTCTGTTCAGATTGGTTTGGTTATTTTAATGCTTTTGTGACGTCCCCAAAATCGGGGGTTATTTATAAGTTTGTTGATCACCCATCACCCCGCGAAAATACTCATGAATGTCGCACAACTCGACACCACATCAATAGCGTCCCCTTAACCGAGATTTTAACCCACAAGTATACCCTGTGTTCAATTATCCATTGGACCAACCAAGGTCCAATATACCATGATTTATACCCTATAATGGTTCATTTACATCATGGGGGGGAAGGAAAACATAGGCTAAAAACATGGCAAAATAGTTTTAAAATTTAAAATTTTTGGAAAGAGTATCGGTACCGTTTGCCCACTGGACAACAGCGTACCGGTACTCTCTACCCAGTTTTGCCTATTTCTCCTATTTTTGATTTCTAATCTCCTCCAAACCATTCCAAAATCATTCAATTCATGTTTAACACCATTTCTCACATTAAACTTGTTAAGTACAAATTCTATACATTTATTTACATAAATTTACATGCCAAAAACTAAGTTTTCGCAATGATTTTACAAAATCTCCAAGTAAAGCCACATCTTTCGTCACCCTTGATGGCCTGAATGAGAGCTGTCCACGGCATATGCCCCATACTTAAAATGTATTCCAGTATAGGGTGAGCTACGCTCAATAAAGTATCCCCTACAGATGCTACTCCCCACCTAGATGCATACAAAATGACCACATGCAACAAACAATAACATTTATCCAGTTCAAACATGAATATGTGATTCAAGGTTAAAATTTCACCATGTCATGCCATGATATGAGATGACACTCACTCATGCACTTTAACCCGAGCTCTCACCGACTCCCACAATACAATGCAATGCACATGCGTAAAACCTTCATCATTGATGAAACACCTGCAATGCTTGTTTGAAATAAAAGTCATGGGTTTATAAAATCAAGCATTGTTGGATGTTGTACATCCAAAAGTATATTTATAAAATAAAATCTTGTGTTTTTGTTGGGCAACGGATTTTGAAATTGCATCGCCGGCTCTGTTCGCTTAATTCACTTTTTTGGACTTGCACCAACGGAAGTTAATAAACCAATAGCCGGGTCTTGCACCCGAGGGATCGTCTAACCCTTCTTGCTATACCCGACACAAGTTTTTCGGGCAATCCATGCAACCGTGCGACTCTGTTGAATCTTGGTCCAACGGTACCGAGCTCATTTATTAACCACCAAATATGGTGTTTGATCAACTATGCACTCACACACCCACACTCATGCCTAGTGCCCATGAATGTGATATGATGCCAATTTTATGCCCAAATTGTAATTAATTCCAAGGGAGCAATTTTTACATATCAACATGTACCATGACAATTTATATCATATGCATATAATCACCAAACTTTGTCACATTGTCAATATATCAATAAGCATATATCAATAACAATTTACCAATATGTTATCACATAACTCATGTCATTCAAAAGACACAAATATAAACACATAGCATGCCACCAAATACCAAATTTCAAGAGGTTTCACAAGGAATTTTCACATATTAAAATCAAGCTAGAAGTTGGTCTAAACCATTTCTATACTCATTTTCTCATTTTCATAATAGTAGGCAAGTGATATATAACCACATACACCTAACCATCCCTTATATACATTCTAGGTTAGAAATGAACTAAAGTAGGAAGAACTCTACCTCTTGAAACGTACATCGAAGAGTAGAACTTCAAGATCACCAACCAAAATCTCCAAAACTTGATTTACCAAAAATATCCCATTTGGATCTTCGGCGAAATCCTACGTTCTTGGTATATTTGTATAGTCCTCGTCGAGGAGATCGACTTTAACTCTTGGCTCGACGGATTCCGACCGACGGAACTCCGTGAATCTAAGGAAGAAAGTTGGATTTCTTACTTTTCTCTCCCTCTTTCCCTCCAATGTTGAAGACCAGAATTTCAGCAGATATTTATGCCAAAATATCTGATTTTTGGCCCTATTTATAATTTTCAAGGCTTGACTCTCGTCGCGCCAAGTGTCCCCCACTTGTTCAGGTCTGTTTTCGCTCCGAAACGATTAATTTCTTCCCGGTTTAAGTTCAAATTGATTTTATTTGAAATTTAATCAATTATAAAAAATTTTATAATTTTCGTTTTTGAGGATCTTTGTGAGGTCATTCACCGCTTAGTCGTCTCGTAAAATGTGAAAAATTCGACTATCTCAGAATTCAACGAAATTAGTCTGGGTGACTAGATTTCACAATACGAATCCAACGGTGAAGTCCGTTGCATCATACGGGCTCTAGAGAAACACGTATTTTAATTCCGCATTATAGTGATAAATTACCATTTTGCCCTTTTTCAGAAAAATTTTAAATTTACCCGAGTTTTACAACTTTGCTCTGTATTTTTTTTTTGAAAAAACTACTTTCCTATATTTAATTTTCTGGATTGGGGGTGATGGGGAACTGTTCTTTCTTAACTTGAATAAGACCTTTTCGTAATTGTGCATATAATTTTGAAATCTTTATGTCTATTCAACAATGTTTATTTTTGCTCTCAATTGGTGGCTGAATTGAATTCTCTGCTCTCTCTCTCTTGAGTCATCTCATGGACCCAATACCCATTACTTCAGACACCTACCATGCACTTAATAACATCAACTGCAGTGTTGTTTTGTCCCCCCTCCCTACTACTTTGCTCCTTGACATGAATAATGTATGTTTTAGGCTGAATTCTGGGCATTATGTATGGAACCATTTAAACATGGATATTACCCCAATCTCTTGAACGATTGAGCAAATTTAGGTGAGTTTAACGTTCAATTAGTCGACCAAATAGGTCGTTCTTCACCAATATCACCTTAATTAGATTCCACCACCAAAAAGATTCGAGGCGGCAACTTTACAGTTAAGGAGGACTTAGTTCTAATATTGGGTTGACTTAATATTAACATGGATGTCGTGCATGGAAATGAGCAAAAATCTAAAACGTATTGGCGAAGAGTTTGGGAGTACTTCAACGAATACAAACCCCAGTCAATTTGGGATTTCTTTGATGAATCGTTGGTTGATAATTCAACTAGCCACCAACAAATCTTGTGGCTGCTTTGACTAAATTGAAAGGTTGAATTAAAGTGGTCTGACTGAGAAATACAAGGTATGGGTGTATTTTAATTACATAGTATTATTGAACAATTTTCAGTCAAAGTGGTTCCTCCTTTTCTTTTATGCTACATAGTATTATTGAACAATTTTTAGTCAAAGTGGTTCCTCCTTTTCTTTTATGCTACATAGTATTATTGTACAATTTTCAGGTCCGTGATGCAAAGAAGGTGATCAATGAACTTCATAAATGCTCTTTTTCATTTGAATATTGTTGGAATGAGTTACGGTATTAACCAAAATAGATTACGGATTTTCAGTCTAAGAAACAAAAAATAAAAGGTGGTGCAACTCCTAGTAGCTTTAATCCTTCAACACCAAAATCGGTAAACATAGGAGACGACAGTGGGGGCTTGGAGAGACCAACTAGAAGGAAGGCTGCGAAAGAGCGAGCAAGAAATTCAAAGAGCAAACTCTCTGAAGGCGATAATTCAAGTTCAACCTATTTCGTTAAACTGTTTGAAGAAGTGAAGAGGGAGAAAGAGATGTTGGCGGAGAAGAAAATCGAATTCATGGAAAAAAATTTGGCTATTGAACAAAAGAAGGTACAACGCAAGCAAATGAAGGAGGAACAGAAAATAATGTTGATGGATACGAGTGTCATGCCTCCGCTTCAAGATGAATATTTTAAGCGCCTCCAGATGAAAATCAAGGGAAAGAAAATGTAGTTCTTTCTTATTCATAGACTAACAACTTTTAAGTAGTAGTACAATAAACAAGTACTATAATATTATGCATGCTTAAATATTTGTAGACAATGAATGTTTAAATATTTGTAGCATATTACTGCCTAAAACATTCCATGCATAATCCACAGGTGCTAGACTAGATCAATTTAGAGTTTCGAATGAGTGCCTATGTCTTGAATGCAAAGTTGAGTATGAATAAATTGAAGCCGTTCTGAACTCCATTCAGATGTCAATATAGGAGTAGGAATTTCATCTGATGCATCATAAACTAAAGTCCATTTCATTACTGTCTCTCTCATCCTCGACAATCATGTTATGCAATATTATGCATGCCTTTATAATATCCTTAAGCATTTCAAGTTTTCAAAAACGTGCAAGTCCACGAATTATAGCAAATCAGGCTTGGAGCACTCCAAAAACTCTCTCAACATCCTTTCTTGCTGACTCTCGAGTTTGTGAAAAATTTATTTGCTTATTGCCTCTTGGACATGAAATTGTTTTGAGAAACGTGACCCACTTTGGATATATATCATCAGCAAGATAATATCCCATAATCGTTTTCATTGACATAGTAATTGACCGAAGGAGCCATACCTTCAGCAAGAAGAGTAAAAACAGAAGAGTGTTCTAGAACATTTATATTATTGTGGGACCCAAGAAACCCCCAAAAGGCATGTCAAATCCATAGATCATATGAAGCCTCCGCCTTTAAAATAATTGTTGGTTCATGAACATGACCAGAGTACATACATTTTCATATTGTTGGACAATTCTTCCATCTCCAATGCATGTAGTCAATACTACCTAGCATCCCAGGAAACCCACGTCTCTCACCGAATGCTAATAATCTAGCAATGTTTGTGCTGTTTGGTGACCTGAGGTACTCATCAGAATAAATTACTACTATGACTGATACAAATCTTTGCAGACTTTATATTGTGGTGCTTTTGCCGATCCTCACATAATCATCAATAACATCTGCTGCAACTCTATAGACAAGCATTCTTATAGCGGCAGTCATCTTTTGAAGGAGAGACAAACCAATATTCCCAACAACATCCTTTTTTTGGACAAAGTAAGGATCATAAGCTTCCACCATTGATAAAATACAAACGAAAAGAGATCGATTCATTCGAAACCTCAATCGAAATAAATTTGGGGGATAGGTAGGCGATTCAACAAAATAATCGCGATAAATTCTCTCATGCCTTTCAACTCAATTGCGAAAAATAGCAGAATGGTCTTGAATAGAACCACGACGTACTGCAGAACTGTTTTCAGTATTGAGTTTCTCCATTGCCATAACAACAACCGCTAACATCTCCAACTCATCATCGGAGTCAGAATCATTAAGAATCATCGTCAATTTACTATTACGAGCCATAGCAAAGAATATGAGTTCAATACTAGTAAAATAAATTTGAAATATATGACAATGAGAAGGGGGATGTCTTATTTATACATTTTAAAATATATTACCGTTGTAAATATGACAGTTGAAAATATGACCGTTGTAAATATGACCATTATAAAATTTAAAATTTAAAAATTTGATGACATGACACAACACGTCATCATGCTCCGTTATCATTATGGTGCTTACGTGTTATGCCACGTAACATTTTTGAATTATATTATTGAAAATTATTTAAAGTTAGTTGAAGTAGTTAGCTAAAATAGATAATATAGTTGGAGTGAATTTTAAAAAATAGCTAGCTAAAATAGAGAATTCAATATTTAAATATATTTTGAGCAACTATTTTGTTGAGTGTAGTTAGAGATGTTCTAAATATAACATTTTAAACTAGAAGGGTCTGAGCAATGTTATCGGAATCGGACTGGCCATCGAACCGGCAAGGGGACTGGGTCAATGGTTCACTGGTTCACTGGTTCAACCGTTTGGTCAACTGGTCGGACCGGTTATATAATAAAAATATAAAAAAATATATATAATAATTATTAAACATAATAATTTAGTTAAAAAATATAAAATATGCCTAAAATGCATATAATTTGCCATAAAATTAATGAACAAAAAATATGTCCATGAGAGCCCTGTAAATGATAAATTGATAATCTGTACAAAACTTCTTTCTACACGTCTGTAACATGAAACACTGTTCAACAGTTCAAGACTCCCTCTTGTCCATGAGAGCCCTGTAAGGATTTCAATTTTCTTATTCTCTACTAAACTGCAACCTCATTTCTCCCATTCCCCTGTCAAAAGTGTGTAAGTGTGTGTGTGTGTTTTTTTCTTTTTCTTGGAAATTATTTCTCTGTCAAATCTAAGAAGAATTACGAATCTATAATCAGAGCTGCAATGCTAAATCTGGAGCTTGACTAACTGAGAGAGATCGATCAATTGCCTGTGCACTGAACAGTGAACAGAACAGACTCAATACTCGCTGCCTGAGTTGATCGTTCACTGAGTTGATCGCTGCCTCCCTCGTGGTGAGACGAAGACGAAGAGCACTGGTTGAGTGGTCTCTGTCTTATGCAATTTAGGGCAAATCAAAATGTCCCAAATTAAAAACTAAACATCAGAATTTTTCATTTTTTTTCAAATGGACTTCAACTGGTCTGGTTTAAAAAAACCCGGTTCACGTTTTTTCTTTAAAAATCGGCTGGTTTGATTGTTTTTTCCCGGTTCACTTCCTTATACGGTTTAACTAGTGAATCGGACCAGTTGAAGCCCCGGGTCACGGTTGAACCGGTCCGACCGATCGGTTCGGTTCGGTTCTGATAATATTGGGTCTGAGTACTATATGCTTATAAATGTTATGGAGTTCGTGTGTAATTTATTAATAGATATTTAATAATATGGATCTAAATATTATATACGAGAACTTGTATGTAATATTTTATATATAAAAAAAATTGAGTGATTAAATAATAAAAATTTTAGGAGGATGTTGTGCTTCACGACCTCTTCAAAAGTTTTCGCTTTAGGCCCCACGTGGGTTGAGCCGCCTCTGCTGGTGGCACGTGTAGAGTGCGCGCTTGTTGGAGAGACAGAGAGAGAGGATCATCAACTGGAGTCTGTGATCTACAATTTGATTAACCAAGATGGCGAAGCTTGAACCATTGGACGAACCAGCACGGCAGACAAAGAATGCAAAGAGGAACCACGGGTCGACCAAGTTCTTCGTGTTCGTTGATTACATTTTCCTCCTCATATTCTTCTGTTTCCTCTGCTTCATTCTCTTCAAGCTCGTCGGCATTTGATCCAATCAGGTGAAAATTCTTGCACCCACATTGCATTTTGGGGTAATTTTCAGTTTTTTTTAGTAACTTCCAATTTCTTATTGTGGATTTATTTTTGAGTAATTTTACTGCAATTTGTGTACTCTGTGTATAAGAATGATGGAGATGAGACTAATATTGAGATGAAATTCTTTGACCCACTTTACATTTTGGGTAATTTTCAGTTTTTAGTAACTTCCAATTTCTTCTTGTAATAAGAGAGTATTTGGTAAAATGATTTCTTGATATTCATTCATCAGTGGTGATACATATTTATGCACAAAGGAATAGAATTAGATCCTAGTCTAATGCCTATAAAATAGCTCTGATTTATACAAGAAAGGAAACTAATTAACGAAGACAATATACAATTATTTACTTCCTAATACAATTATTTACTTCCTAATTTTGTGTGATTGTCTTCAACACTCCCCCTCAAGTTGGAGTGTATATTAATTACACCCAACTTGTCAAGTAGCACCTCAAATTGTGACGAACTAAACGCTTTGGTGAATAAATCTGCAGTTTGGTCATTGGTTCGTACATGTGCTGTTTTGATTAACCCCTCCCGAATCTTTTCACGAACTAAGTAACAATCAATTTCGATGTGCTTCGTTTGTTCATGAAATACCGGATTTGAAGCAATATGTAGAGCAGCCTGATTGTCACAAAACAAGGCAACAAGTTGATCATGTTTAATTTCCAAATCCTTCAAAACATTTTTCAACCAAGTAATTTCGCAACATGTACTAGCCATAGAGCGATATTCTGCTTCAGCGGTTGATCGAGCCACTGTTGTTTGTTTTTTCGTTTTCCAAGAAATGGGTGATTGCCCAAGGAACACACAGTACTCTGTTATTGACCTTCTTGTATCTTTGCAGCGAGCCCAATCCGCATCACAAAATGCCTTTAATTGCAGTGTGCTCGTGGAGGATAGTAGAATACCATGTCCTGGTGTTTGCTTTAAGTATCTAAGAACTCTGTGTGCTGCTTCAAGATGAGGCATACGTGGCTTGTCCATAAATTGACTCAAAACATGAACTGCATGGACCAAATCTGGTCTTGTGATGGTAAGGTAAATCAATCTTCCCACAAGGCGCCTATATGATGAAGGATCATGCAGAAGGTCTCCGTCGGATTGTGTAAGAGCCAAGTTTTGGTCCATTGGAAACCTTGCTGGTTTAGCTCCCAGGAATCCAGTGTCTTCCAATATCTCCAATGTGTACTTCCTTTGTGAGAGAGAAATTCCCTTTGAAGACCTTGCCACTTCTATGCCCAAGAAGTGTTTGAGTTGGCCAAGGTCCTTAAGCTTGAATTTCTTGGATAAAAATTGTTTTGTATTCTCAAATATGTTGCAGATTGTTGCTTGCCAAAATCACATCATCAACATATACAAGAATTACCGTGAAACTACCTTCATGTGATCGGACGAATGATGAATAATCCGCTTTTGATTGGTGAAAACCAGCAACTTTGAGAGTGGATGAAAGCTTCAAAAACCATTGCCTAGAAGCTTGTTTCAAGCCATATAATGACTTGTTGAGTTTGCACACTCGAGACTCCCCCTTTCGTCCGAATCCAGGAGGTAGCGACATGTACACATCTTCATCAAGATCACCATGCAAGAACGCATTGTTTACGTCAAGTTGGTGAAGATGCCAGTTTTGAATAGCAGAAATGCTGAGTAGGACCCGAATAGTGACTAGTTTGGCAACGGGAGCAAATTTCTCTTGATAATCTATTCCTTCAATCTGGCTATAACCCTTGGCAAGTAAGCGAGCTTTGTAACGCTCGATGGTTCCATCAGGTTTGAGCTTTATCTTGTAAACCCATTTACATCCTATTTCTTGCCAGGGGGAAGAGGGAGAAGTGTTCATGTATTGTTGGCTTGCAATGCTTGAATTTCATTATGCATTGCTTTCTGCCATTGAGGATCCCTTATGGCCTGCAAGAAAGTAGTTGGTTCTTTGGTAATGGTTAACGATGTGGCAAATGTCTTATGAGAGGGGGATAATCGATTGCATGAAAGGACTTAAGAAAGGTTATAGGGTGTACCTGACTGTGTGAACACGCTCGAGGCGGATGATTGTTCAGGCCTGGATGGGAGGGTTGCTTCCATATGAAAATCCTGAAGAAAAGTAGGTTGCTTGGTTTTTTTGATAGGGTAACGATGTACATTTGATGGCGGAGGTGGTGTTGGACTAGTAGAAGGCATGTCATGATTGATAAGATCATTATTTGCTGGTGCAATGGATGTTGGTGTCTCGGAGGGGTGAATGATAGGGTCATCATCAAAATGGTAGTTGATAGGAGTAGATATGATGGGGCTCTCACTGGCAGCGGAAATGTGTTTGAAAGGAAATTCACTTTTGAAAAATGTAACATCTCGAGAGACAGACACCTTGCCAAGTTCAAGATCATATATTTTATATTCCTTTTTCCCATATGGGTAACCAAGAAAAATGCAACGGGTAGCACGCACATCAAATTTTGATGGTTTTTGAGCATGAGTGGAAGCAAAACATAAACAACCAAATACTCGTAAATGTGAGTAATTGGGTTTAATATTAAATAGTTGCTCATAAGGTGTCTTACCCTGCAAAAGTGGTGTAGGTGTACGATTTATAAGGTATGCTGCAGTTAGAATGGCATCCCCCCAGAACCTTTTCGGAAGATGGGCTTGGAAAAGCAAAGCTCAGGCCATGTTTAATAAATGTCTATGTTTGCGTTCAACCACCCCGTTTTGTTGTGGGGTGTCAACACAGCTAGTTTGATGAACAATACCTTTGGACAAGTAATAGGTTCTAAGTTGGAATTCGAGACCATTATCACTGCGTACAACTTTAACTTTGGAAGAGAATTGGGTTTCAACCATATTAATAAAATTAATTAGGTGAGTTTGGGTTTCTGATTTATGCTTCATCAAATAAACCCATGTGCACCTAGTAAAATCATCAACTATGGGAGCCCTTGAAATAGAAGTAACATGGTAACCCCCCAAAGATCAACATGCAACATTTCAAAACAAGATTTACTAGAAATACGACTCAAGGAAAAAGGCAATCTGGTTTGCTTAGCTAAAGGACAAATGAAACACTTGTTTGCATCACAAGATTTATTTTTATTTAAAAAAAGGAAATAGAAGAGACACTTTATTTGAAGGATGCCCAAAACGTTGGTGCCAATAACCAGAAGAAGGAAGGTGGACGGAATTGCAGGATGCTGTCTGAGGTTCATGTAGATAGTAGAGGCCCTCTCGATCAATTCCCATCCCAATCATCTTCCCCGAGTGTAGGTCCTATATCACACAAGAATGAGTAAGAAATACAGTGACATATTGAGAATGATGGGTAATTTTGCTTATGGAGATGAGGTTTAATTGAAAATTCGGGACACATAAAACATTATCAAGAACCAAACTTGAAGAAAATACAACTTGACCAATATGTGTAACATTGGCTAGTGAGCCATTTGGTAATACCACAGTTCTATTTCTAGCGGCTTTCCAAGTTGTAAGTAATTCAGGGTTACAGACAATATGATCAGTTGCTCCACTATCAAGGATCCATGTGGCTTTCTTACCTTGAGAAGAAAAACAGAAAGCTTTACCTGAAAGTTCATTATTAGTTGAGATATTACCAACATGATTTGCCATGGAAGACTTGGTTTTATTGAGCATGTTCAAGATTTGTTGGCACTGCTCTTGAGTAAAAGGAAAGGAATTTGAGATTTCCTTTTTTTCATTTTGTTGTTGGGATTGCTGATCAAACTCTGTTTTCTTGAGTTTTCGACAGAATTCGATCGTGTGACCTTTCCAACCACAATGAGTACACTTCAAATGTGCCCGACAATTTTCAGTGCTATGGCCCTCTCTGTTACATTTTCCACACTTGTGATTGTCATTTTTCTTATATGAATCCTTGACTGCAAAGGCTGCTGCCTCAGGTTGGGCTGGGCTCTTTCCAGCCGATACATCACGCTGTTGTTCATGTCCGAGTACAAGAGAATAAACCTTGCTGACCTTGGGCAAAGGATCCATCGTCAAAATCTGCCCCGTAACCATGTCAAAGGATTCTGTTAATCCCATGAGAAACTTGATTGTTTTCTGTGTTTCTCGATAAGACAACTCATCCTTCATAGTTTCACAACTATAGGCTGAGATGGGGCAAATGACATCTCTCTCGTCCCATAGTGCTTTGAGTCTGGTAAAGTAGGAACCTACAGACATGGTCCCTTGAACACAATCATCTATCTCATTCTCAATATGAAAGAGTTGGACGCTGTTTACCTGGGAAAACCGTTCAGACAATTTTTTCCAAACTGTTTGTGCTCCATCACAATAGAACACGCTGGCATCAATCTCCCTGGAAATCGAACTCAGTAACCAACTTTTGATCTGGTTGTCACAACGAATCCACTGCTGTAATTCATCACCCGCATCATTGCTTGGTCGCTTCATCGATCCATCGACAAAGCCATATTTGTTCTTTACCGATAGAGCCATAGTCATGGAGTGGTTCCATGTGCTGTGGTACGAGGACTAACCCTGGCTGATCTGAATGGTGAAGATATAGTGGGTTATTGGGGTTATCGAATTTGAATGCCATACTCGATTGAGTTGGCTTCTTTGAGTTGTTGTCGTCTGCCATTGACGCTTTGGAATAAGAGGAGACTAGGCTTAGAAAACCTAGAGCTCTGATACCATAATAAGAGAGTATTTGGTAAAATGATTTCTTGATATTCATTCATCAGTGGTGATACATATTTATACACAAAGGAATAGAATTAGATCCTAGTCTAATGCCTATAAAATAGCTCTGATTTATACAAGAAAGGAAAATAATTAACAAAGACAATATACAATTATTTACTTCCTAATACAATTATTTACTTCCTAATTTTGTGTGATTGTCTTCAACATCTTGTGGATTGTTTGGAGTAATTTCACTGCAATTTGTGTGCACTATGTATAAGAATGGTGAAGATGAAACAAATATTGGTTTCACGCTTTGGGTGCTCTTTGTTGAAAAGGAAAAGGTTGTATTCTTTTTGCCTCAGCTGATTAATTATCTTAACAGGCGAATTGAAAATGGATGTTAGAGCTCACATTTTTTTTCAATCCTGTTAGAAGAGTCATTAAGTTCTTGTTTGAGGGCTTGTCATAGGCATGAGATCAGCAACATGTTTCATATATGATATATGAACTCTTTACTTGTTGGATTCACAAATCTGGTAATCAGGTCACAAAATTCTGAGCTAAGAATAGTGTCAATTGGTTGGAACAGTTTGGGTTTATTTTGCTCTAGTCCTGTAATAAATTGTACTTTATTTTACTCTATTCCCCTTATGCAGATTGTTGATTTTAAGACTTGAGTTTGAATCCAAAGCCTTTAATGCATGCTCCTTGATAGTTAGATTACGTGATTAACAAATAATATGGAGATGGCATTCACTTTATCTTATTTTACCATATCAGTCTCTTGTTGTTGTCAATTTACTATTGATTTTCTGTGTACCAGCCTTACTATTCTATGCTATGTTGTGTGGTTTTGCTCTGGTCCTGTAATTACTTTCTTGCTATTGTGGGTTGTAATGCAGTCACTTCACATCTTTGTTATGCCTTGGTGCACAAGAAATGCACAGTATTAATATTGTCTGGGAACTTTTAGCTATAACTTACCTTTTTTTTTTTTTTAATGAGTCATAAATTAACTTTAGAAGAATGTGTATTTAAGAGAGAGAGAGAGAGAGAGAGAGAGAGAGAGAGAGAGAGTATTGATGGTTTGTTGAGTGGAAATGATACTGCTTCACACCTAAAAACAAGAGAGCTACAACTGAGTTAAACTTGGACCTTGTATTCTTATTTTGTTTTTCACTAGTGAAGTAAGAATAAGAACTAAATTGCCCCATCTGCTTTATCTCTTTCTTATATTATTCATTAAAAAGGAGTGAAAGACCTTTTTGCTATTAATAGAATCAAAGAAAGCTATTGTTCCGTTGCCTGTTGAGACTCGAGAGGACTTCATTGACTTTCTTTGATGGATACTATATTCATTTGAGTCCTCATCATGGGGTGGAAAAATCAAAGGGGGATGATACTTTTGTCGCCTTTGGATGAGCAAACCCTGGTGGGAGCATATGATTCAAGTTTGTGGTATTAGCCATTGACTCAGACGGCTCTGAGACACATCGGTTGTGGCACGATATCGGACGATACGCCCTAAACGAAAATGTTGAATATGACTAGAGATTCAGGTCATATCGCGTCTTCACAGAACCGTATCAGCCGATTCGGTCACGATAACTCAACGACTCGGAATTGAGTCGGATACAATTCGGATAAATTGTACAAGACTCGGGGTTTACACGTATTTTGTAATGATGTCATCTTGGAAGGTGTCGAGTCGGATACGACTTGGCCGACTCGTATCAGTATCGGCCAATACTTTGAACCATGGGTGAAAGGCTTGCACAATGGGCAATTTGCTTAGTGCCAGGCTGGCCTAAAAGGCAACCAATAAAGCAAGGTCTTTGGGCCATGCTCACCAATTTGTCACTTTAGGCCTCAATAGACTTGAGTTTGCCCATGATCTGCGCTAGAGTGCGTCGTTGATTTAGTGAATCTTTGGTGGGGTTAAAACATTTAACCATTTACTTCTGGTTCGTTAGCGCTTGAGTAGATTAATAGATTTAATTGTGTAACATGTGTCCATTAAAATTTGTGTTTTTAGTCATGATATTGTTGTTTTTAGAAACATGGATACGACTTGAATGGTCATGCCAACATGTTTTGATTTAAAAGGGCGGGACATTGATACAACAAAAACACAAAAGCAAAGTACACTTACTATATACCATAACACAGTGTATCAAAGTATACATAACTACATAATATATGACAACTATTACAGTATTATCCTAGAATTTATAAAAAATTGGATTTATTGGTTAAACATTAATTTTTTATCTTCTGATGATTACAAAAACCTATAAATACCCATGTCATATAGACAAGGAAAAGCATGTGTGCATAATTATATACCCTTAAGGGTATGATTAGATGGAAAGACTTCTTGGAATGTTACCACAAAGTTTCAAGTGTGAATCTTAGGAAAGTCTTAGTTTGCTCGATTTATGTGAATGCATGAATAGTTTATGATGTAACCATTGTTAAGAGAGCTTGTATCCCAAATTGAGCAATTAAGACCACCAAGGTTAGTTTATATACTTGAGGGGCCACTCCACCTATCGCCAATTGGTTTTGACTTTGATGCTTTAACATGGTATTAGAGTTGAATCTTGGGTAGTTAGTGAGTCAAATCTCTAACCATTTGAATTTCTCAATTTACATGGTTGTGTGTTTATTTGTTGGCTCCATGTTTGAGTCCAGGTCCCATGTGAGGGAGGGTGTTAAAAGAGCTTGTATCTCATATCGAGTAAAATCGGACCATCAATGTTAGTTTATATACTTGAAGGGTAAAAAAAAAAAAAAATACTTGAAGGGTCACTCTATCCATTAACTATTAGTTTTGAGTTAGATGTTGTATCACGGTATCAGAGTTGGCTTTTAGGTGATCAGTGGGTCAAGCGCCACTTACTCATTTGAGTTTCCTAGTATGCATAGTTATTTGTTTGTTTGTTCCCACAACGTGCAAGTCCAAGTCCCATGTGAGAGAAGGCGTTAAGAGAGCTTGTATCCCACATCGAATAGTTGAGACCAACAAGGTTGATTTATGTACTTGAGAAGTCATTCTATCCATTGGCAATTAGTTTTGTGTTGGTTGCTTTAACAAGCAACAACCGTAAGTCCAAACAACATGGTTCTCTATACTTTTAAAAAAGAGCAATGCTATTGGGACATAATTTGGGGACATAATACATTTTTGCCAATGGAGTGATAAATGCATTTACTGCTGTACTAGGTCCCATCATTAAATGCATTCCCTATTACTTCGTTGGTCACAATGCGTTAAGTCCCTCAATTATGTCCCAATAGCATTAATGTAAAAAAAATTATACGCAAGTAACGTAACTATGATGATTCATTTAATCATACAATGCCGACTTCTGTAATTTTAACCTTTATGTTACTATTTATATTTTCAATTATAATCAGACTTTCTAATAAATTGTATATTGAACATTCATTTGATTTCTTTTAATAGTTGTACTTTTTATGCTGGAAGAAATTGATAGCCCAGCTTCCAAGAATCATCTCAACATGCTGCTGAGCGTTCAAAAAGTGTCAATTAAATATCCAACAAGTGTTAGCCAAGTATTTGTAATTTTGAGTATGATAATTTAGCTATGTAAAAATGACTACGATGTATCAGTCATGTGTCCAAGAGGGTTAAGAACAGCACAGATATGGCACCTTGTTATCCGGCTTAGTTCCATTCTAGGAAACACAATATAGAAACCAATACATATACTTTTGAATCACGTGACATATTATTTGAACCTTAATTTGATGGTTTGTTGGATTTTAATTATTGTACACACTACACACAGTTAAAGAGAGCAAAGGACGCTCAGAAAACCGCGTTAAATAGACATTTGATGCATCTTGGACGAGTGTGTTCAAACTTCAAATCATTCAGCTTTGTTCAAAAGAAAAACTGTGTTGATATACCAAACACAACTGTCATTTTTGGCAGATAACTTTCCTTTTGCTAGAGAAATATATTATAAGTGTCAAATAATCAACTCATATGGTAACAGCCCACAAAAAAAGGTGGTTCTAGTTTCAAAATTAGGTCAGTTAAAAAAAAAGGGTTTCAGCATTAGGAGAAACAAAAGAAAAAACAATAAATGGAATGGAGATCTACTGCTTCTTTTAATCAATATCTTAGTCTGCTAAAAATTTATTCTGTTAATCATTGATGCCTCATTGAATTTGTGCCATGCCCTTCTTAGTTCAAAAAAAACAAAAAACAAAAAACAAAAAAAGGAATACGGAGGAATTATCTATGTCAATTTTTAGATAGACGTGGAGCGTAAGTTTATTGATTCTTTAATGTGCATGAAGACTTAATCATCCAGATTAGTTTTCAAGGATTTGTGTTTTACATCTTTCTGTGAATCCTAGACTTTGGATATATAGAAGATTAACTTCTTGGACTTGATGATAGTGATTTGCTTGTAATTGTTGGAGGTAGTACTAATATGGTTGGCAGCCTTGACTCTGAGGTAGCTGTGTGATTAAAGTGATGCGAGAGGCATTGATGGAGAGTTTTTGTGGCAGCCATGTTTTGCTTAAGTTGAGAATGACAGCAACAACTAAGTTACAAATTATGTTCTTTGACAATTTGGATGTTGATCTTGCTAGAAATGACTCTTTAGCAAGAGACGGAATCATTTAAGGGTAGGTTACTATGACTCCAGGTTTATATCATGACAGCAATAAAACATTGTCCTTCATGATTTGGATGTTGATTCCACTAGAAATTGACTCTTAGCTAGTGATGCAATTATTGAGTGCGGTTATTACTACTCAATTTTGTGGACCTGAGACAAAGCTCATTTAAGTGACTTATCATGATTAAAGCAAGATTTTGTATGAGAAAGCAGCTACAATTTATTTGTCTATAGGTTGTCTAAGTGAGAAAGGCCTGTGGTGGGTGGTCTATTTATTAGGTTCATTCATTGTACACCTAAACACACATCAATGCGGTTTCTATGTGTATTAACTTTCTACTCATCAGTTTCATTGACCTTCTTCAGCAAAAATATTAGCTAAGCTAAAACTTCTTCTCATTCAATTGATTTTGATGCTTTAGAAGTTGTCCAAGACTGAAATTCTTTGCCTGGACGTTCCTTCAGAGCAAATCGGTGTAATTGACTTATTGTACTATTATTTGTTGCTTTTTAGTAACATGGTATTCATGTTTTTTTATTAGAATTCCGTTCACCAACTAACTATATTATGAGTGGAGAGCCCCCCAGGCCCACACACCTGCCAACCCCCAAGTTTTTGATGACTTGTAAAGTAGATGACCACTATTGCAAAGCACATATTCAATTTTTGCCTTGATACCTCCTACTTCGGTAGCTGCTTTACAAAAAGTTCCAGGTTTAGTGTTAAGGAGATCTCTTTCCCTCTTACCGGTACACCATGAAACATGCTTTTGCACACACAGCCACATACAAACTAGAGCATTGAGAAAGTTTGTGTAATGTTAGTGAATGCAGCAGTGATAAAGAAGAAGATGATTTTTGTTGTGCATTGTTGGGAATTGGCCAAAAATAGCTTAAGCACACTTAGACAATCATTGAGCCTTAAATTCACAATGGCTCATGTCTAATCTGATTATAAGGAGCAAGCCCCTCAAGCTGTCATGCAAAACTGAGAATAAGAATTTATGAGGGTCTCACTTATATGCAGTTTATAAATTACTTGCCTTTTAAAGAAAGGAGATAAACTCTCAGAAAATTGGACAGGTTGTCTATAACTACTTTGTAATTCTCTAATTACAAGTGATTTACATACCTTGAGATTATTTTGTTCATTTTTTGCAGGGTGATGAAGCTTGCGTCCATTTCTGTTTCAGGTTCTAGGTTTCAAGCGATTTAGAGGCCTTGTGTTGGTCAGATCCAGATGTGAGCTGTATGTTGCACCATGGGGTACTGAACTCCATATATTAGAGAAGTCACTCTAGTGTGATTTGTGCATGAAAATTGTGTTTTGAAAAAAAGGTTTTTCATTGAAAGCGTGTTTTCAAAGCATGTTTTTTTATTTGAAAACAACAGTAGTTTGATAAATAACTACGCTATTTGGGTCAATAAGTTTCAAAAGAACCGTAGTTAAAAAACTAACTAAAATAGTATTATGGTGTTGAATTGAAATATGAATCTTTTTTTGTTGATCAGATTACTATTTATAAAGATTTCTCGTACCGTTGATGTTTTAAATTTACATGGATGATTCATAATGTGATAGTTGGACATGGCTATTAAGAAAGGAAGAACCATGCAAAACATTTTATAGCCATTGATCCATCAAACTATAGGTAAAATTTTTAAGATAGAAAGGGACATTGGTGGTGTCAGCAAGAGCCATGCATTTAATTTTAAAAACGACTTGTGGGGGAAAACATGTTTATTACATTATGAATTATGATTGTGTACAACAATGACTTTTAGGGATGTAACAAGCATTTAAAAGTTTGATGTCTCCTTTTTATCATATATTGTGAGGACAAAAAAAGGTTTTGAGGGGTGTAACACATGCATTTAATTATGTGGTAATTTGATAGTGATATTATGCATGATTAAATTGCTGTTTTTTTATATTTTTATTTGAACATCTGTCGTTTAGTTGGACAATGACAGAGGTGCGTCTTTTCATCTATATTCATTTAGATGTCAGAACATGTTGATTAAATGCCCCGACTTACAAATTTCAGAGTATTCACGGAATTTGCTTGCTTGGGGTTCCTCTTTTGAGTGATATAGTCAGAGATTTAAGAGCGTAAAACATCATTTGAAAGTCAATGTAATCATACCTCCTTATATCGCATCTAAGTAGATATAACTCCTTGTTCAGGTTTGAGTTCAAGAATTAGTCTGTAAGAATGTCTAACCGTTATTTATAAATCTTATTGTAAACGAGAGTCTTTTGCATTTAAGTACAGCGTTCTCATTCATATATATTACTAGGATTGATATCTCTTTGAGTAATACTACACTGACCAAATTTTGGGACCAAATTTAGAGCCCAAATGACATGGCAGCTGAGTTGGGCTTCTTTATTTGGTGTCATGTCATTTGGGTCCCAATAAAAACTTCAAATCATCAGCTGCCATGTCATTTGGGCTCTAAATTTGGTCCCAAAATTTGATCAGTGTAGCATTACTCTATCTCTTTTGTATACTGATGTGTTGTCCATCCTTAGAGATCAATGGCCCATTGATCTCCCTCAAGGCTGGTGCTGTCAGTGAGTTTAATGTAGGGTTACTCTGACTCACAATTTTAGCACAATTAATGAACATGACTTACAATTTTGGCAGTGTGGTCTGACTCTTCGAATTCTGATTCGTAGTGAAGAGTAATGCTATGCTTTTTAATTTTTTTTTTATCAAATCTCTATCTCAAATAATATGGCATAAGTGAGTCTCATTAATATTCAATGACGAATGTTGTGTTATATCATTTGAAATAAAAGATTTGATAAGAAAATTTGGCGTGCATAGCATTTTTGGTCACCCCCACTCAACTCAGGGGTGGCCCGAGATATTTTGGGGCCTAAAACAAAAATAATAAAAGACAGTTTTTTTATTTTTTATATTAATAATAATAATTTTT
>CM042197.1:9844001-9878246 GCA_023539305.1 Ilex asprella
ATATATATATATATATATAATGTTATTTTTTTATTTGAAAAGATTAGTAATCTATTGATAGACTTTTTGAACATATTATTGAAAACTATGATGATGCATATATTTTTTTAAGGGTTGCGTAACGAATTAAAATTTTCATAGATATTGATATTTATTCAAAGATAATAGAAAATTAAAAAAGATGTCAGAGTGTAATTTGAAGATTTAAATATATAAGATTGTGATTGTAATTTAGATATTTAATTATGAAAAAATAATATGATATTTAAATTTTTTTATAAGAATAAAATAATTAATCAATTTTTTTTAAAAATACTTTTATTAGTAGTATAGATAATCATTACTCCCCTTTTTTCACAGGAAAATCTCTCTGGAGCAGTATCAGTGTGGAGACCAGAGAACCCACCATCATTGGTCATTGTTCTAGATCACCCTGGCAGAGCAACTTTCCTACGGCATTAAACTCTACCAACCTTTGGACGGCTGCATTTACATACCATGTTTCTCCATTAACATAGCTTAACCAGAGTTGTCGAACCTTCTAGAAGTGGTGGTGAACAATCAAACAAACAAGAGTGAAAAATAATTACGAACAGAAAACATAAGAATGATTTAGGTGATTAGACAGAATTTTACTTACGTCCACGAAAACAACGTTGTTTGTCGCTGGACACAACCAATACACATTGCGTGGCTCTGCCCACGGGCCATTAGACTTCTGGGCTGCCTTTATTTCCAAGAATTGATTTAAAGCTCTTTATCCCAACTGTCATTTGGCTGTCCAACCACTCATCAAAAGAGCAGGAACAAACTGTACAAGCTTTACCTTCAGAAGCTAAAGATATTGTAGAATGGGACTAATCCAGACCATTCAGCTTGTATGGGCAATCATGCCAACCAAAGGTTGTTGGATCAACCACTTCGATCCACATTTAATGCTGGTAGATTTGATGTGAATTTTGTATTACTGTATCACTCTTCAAGTTTACTTAGCCTCTGTTTGGTTAAAAAGAAAGTAACGATTATAAATAAAAAATGGAGAAAGTGAGGTGAAATAAAGAAAATACAAAGAAAAAATTATTTTCTTATATGCGTTTGATTAGAATGAAAAGAATGCTAAAAAAATATAGAAAAGTTGGTGTAAAGACAAAATTATTCTTATCACATCAATCTAATCGAGAAAAGAGTAAGAGGACAAAACATGATAAATAAGACAACTTTCATGGGAAAAAAAATTTTCCCGCACAATTTATGGGAAACCAAAGTAGATGTTGCAGAAAAATTTGACATTTGAGGGAAAAATAAATTTTTTGATGAATTGTACTTTCTAGCTAATCGAACAAAGAAAAAATTGGATTTTTTTTTTTCATTTTTTTGCACTTTCTAGTGTGTTGATGCTAACCAAACAAAAGTTTGGTAAATAAATCCCCTCCCCCCCCCCTTTTTGTTGGGGGAGTGATGTGTATGTCAATTACCTCTCACTCAACTAGAGCCCGTTGAAGTATAAATATTTAAGTTATATTATCTCTAACAATTTATACTTTTAGAATAGATAGATTAACATGTTATCAAAACATACTGTCACCCTAATTATTAAAAGATTTTCACGTGCTAAACCCAAAATCTAACTTGCAAGTGAGAGAGCGTGTTAGAAGTATAAATATTTAAGTTACACATTCTCTAACAGCTTAAACTTTTAAAATAAATAGTTATTTAACTGGGTTCAACTTCTTTAAAATAAATAGTTATTTAACTGGGTTCAACTTCAACTCAATTATTGAGTTTAGATTTTTGTTTAAGCTCGACACGACAAATATTTGCAGGCATTCGAGTCAAACAATTTCCTAAATTGGCACAAAAAATTTTCAACACTTACAACTGTGAAACTTAAATAATCAAATTTAAAACAATCAATTGCTAAAACAAAAATCTTCCAAAATCTATATAATCAACCACAATCCAAACAACAGAGATTTGAGTTTCCCTAAAAAATTCTAGAAAGAGGAAGAGAGTAATATATAAGATCTACACCTATTTGAGAATTCAGCCCATATGCAACATGAGTATTCAAATCTGATCAGATTCTTTCCATTTTGTAATTTCAATTGAGATTGAACGAGCCAAAACATAGTGAAATCCAAACTGTTCAAATAGTTTAACAGCCTAATGAACAGAGTGGAATGCTGAAGCAAAAAACAATTTCCATAGAACTTTGCTGTCATGATCAATCTAGGAAGTTTTTTCTTTCCATTTCTTGGATTTCAGAGAGTGCCAAGGTATTACAACAAAAAGCTAAACCTGTTCAAATTTCTCAGAAATCACAAGAACTAAGGTTTTGGTCTTTCTTCTGAAAACCTTGGAAGCTGAACGAGCGAGTTGACTCGTGTGACGCCTTCCAAACCCGACCAGTCCTGATCATCGGCTACTACAGTTTCCCCATTTCCTTCTATTTCAACTGGTAATCTTTTGTAGGGATCATTTTCTTCAGATGATCGGACAGTAAAATTTCTCTGCAAAAAGGGCTCAGAGTTCTGGCCATCATCTGATTCCGCTGCATTACCAGAATGGTTGCTCTGAAGGGTAGCAGAAGAGAAACCTTGTTCATCATAATCAGATTCGGCATCCATTTTTCCGTCCAAAAACAAGCAAACCACCGCACAATCATCCATCTTTGACGTTGGATATTTGGATTTCCACTCTCGAGCAGCACAGTCAACCAAGATCCTCGCAGCTGATGACCGGGTTGGAGCCGATGAAACTATCTCAACCACTTCTTCATTGCTCAAGACATCCCAAACCTACATAGCACAATGCAATAGTTAAATATTCAGAAATAAAACCAACATACAAAGAATTGCATTAAGACCATATTCTACAGTCTGAACTTTACAAACTACGGTGCAAATGCAAAATGATTAAAATGTCTTCAGCACATTTGCTGCTTGTATGAAATGCTGAAAATTCTTGAATCCATTGAAATCTGTAGATTGCCTGTTAAAAATGGGGTAACACCGGTCAGGACAATTCTTTTCATCTTGCAGGTATCTGTCAGACCTTTCTCCTTCTAATTAGGTTAGGTTTCACATGAAACCTAGACATGATCATTAAGCCATAAACTTGGCTGCCACACATAAAAAATAATGCCAAAGCCAAAATGAATAGCAAATAACTCTTCCTTCCCCTTTAAGAGTTCTGTCTAGTGATAGACTGAACTCTCACTCCTATACTTTTCAAGTTCCTGCATCTGCCCACCAAACCAACAGCTTCCAATGACTACATTTTCGATGTGAAATCATTTCTCTTTTCAGATCCTAAAATCCCGCAGTCTGATGGAGGAAATCCCGGGATCCAGTACATCCTTTTTACCCATCCTGTTTATTGTTTCCATTCTCTTTTCAAACTGCTGAACCAAATAACTATCCTAAAACAAGCTTGTAAGGCTGCAGCATCTTAGTGAACGCCTGTGGGGTCACCCATCAGAAAGTGTAGGCAAAAATAGCAATGAAATCATCCCAAGGTAGTCATCAAATAATATTCTTGACCAACAAAACATCGGCATGCATACCACACAAAAATAAGCAGATACTTATTCAAATAACTATCAAATGGGTTAGGTTTCGTTCAAAAATGACACAGAGACAAACAGATACCGATTCAAACAACTATCAGATGGAATTCATTCGAAAGAACGAATGTTCTAAAAACCACTTCAATAACTTTAAAAATTGAATAATATCTTAGTCCCCATCCAAAAACGTTCTCGAATGTTTGCTTCAAGCTCCAGTTGAATTGGTCAAAATATAATGTAATTCATCAGATCAACCTAATCATTGATACCCTTAGTGGAAAACACCAAATAGTCAACTTCCACTCTTCATCCCCTATCAATGTTGACATAAAAAATTATTCACAACTAACTATCTCTACAGAGGGATGCAGGGCATGTTTCATTTTTCCAAGCAACAATGTACAAGAGGTTTATGAAGAAGCAACTATTTGTATACAAAAAGAACAAACCTCAAAAAACCCCTTCCGAGAGTCTTAAGTCACCTCATGTTCCAGATCCGAGGATCGAACAGGCTGCTGCCTACTTTCAACACCACACGAAGGTTCTAGTTGAAAATTCTCAGACTAAGTTTACTTTGTATGGCAGCTGTGAAGAGAACTTGTATCCCAGATGGAAAAATTAGGACTGCCAAAAGGTTGATCTATATGGTTGAGGGACCTCCCCACACATTACCCATTAGATTAGGATTGGAGGCCTTTTGCATGGTACTAGAGCTGGGTTGCAAAGTGTTTGGTAAGACTCGATATCACTAATCTAGTAATTGACTCCCATTTCATTCGTGCCAGTGGTGCGTTTGTTATATCTTTGAATTTGCCTTTTGATTCTTTTGTTTCTCTCTCCATGTGGAAGTGGGGGGTTGCATGTGGAGGTTGTCTTAGAACTTGTCCCACATCGGTAAAATAACGCCTTATAAAATAATATACGAGTCTTGTGGGTCTCTCCATTCAATACCAATCCGTTTTGAGTTCAATGCTCTATCATGGTCTCAAAGCTACGCCTTGGATAATGAGTAGGTCAAGTCTCTCGTTGGTTTTGGGTTGGATGCTTCTAACAGTAGAATAGGTTAGACAAGTTATTTGGGCTGCAATTAGACTCTTGACAATCATCTTTTTCTTCCTACTTGGCACACAGCACAATTGTTGAAAAATGCATCCAAGCTTGTTTTACGAGATGCTTCTGCATATGGAATAAAGAAGCACGCCTTTCAAGATGTAAGAGACAAGAATGAGCTTGAGAAGAGACATAGAAGTGGAAAATATTTCTCAAATATCCACTTTCAGATAAAATCATGATCATTACACTAACTACCATAACACACTGACTATATTCATGATCATTAGAAGTCAAAGCCGAGGCTTATTAACACACTGACTATATTCATTCATTGACATGAAAAAAATTGTAGTTACATGCTACTTCCATAATTACAGGAGCACCATATTTTGCAATTTCTGAATATCTAAAACCCAGCATCTATAGTTCAATGGTTTTATCATTACTCCAACAAAGTAGGTGGTTAAGAGAAATTATGTGGCATCGCTCCTATTTAAACACCTAGGGTTATCAATTCGATCAAGCACTCGCCATCTATTTTCATTGTTCCCTTTTTTGACAACACGAGAAAACCATTATTCCACTCTTTCTTAATCGGAGTGCATTACGTTGTTAAGCAAAACGCTCTAAAAGAATATATTTCGGTGTTGAGAGTAATAACCCCTGTCCCAGCTCGAGGCTGAACAAGGCCCTGAGATTGGACAAGGAAATTGTTACGTGATACACCATCCCGAATTTGGGGGCTCCATACTCATAGCATAGACCATCTAAGTCCTCACGGAGCTCCTCTAAGAAGGTAGCATCCTCCTCACTATCAATACCAATCCCACGGAGGAGTTTCTCAACCATTTTCTCATTTCAACCCCTGCGGTCATAACCAATTCTCTGAAGTATCCATAGTTCACGCTTTACCTGCTCCCTTTTCGTTAGAAGGTTTTGTACTTCTTCCGCCGAAAGTGGTGCAGAAGGGGCAGGCTCTGGCGAAGGAGCGAAAAAGATAAATTCGCTCATTTTGGATGGGAATTCAAAAAAAGGCTCGGATGAGTTCTTCAATTTGAAAAATGCTTTCTTTTTTTAGAGAAATGGGTTTCTCCGCTATTTGAATAATTTCGTTTGCATCTTTTGACGCATGCTCTTTGTAGAGCCAAATCCGGTTTGCGAGAATTTCTGGGTCTAGGTCCGGAACCAGAAGTGGTAGTTGGTGTAATATAGCTGCAGACAGGCCCGCCACCTTAGAATTAGAGCAAAAGGCGCTTCTGGAGGCAAGGTCTATATTCAGTCTAAGCTTCCTAGCACCCTTAATTAAACAGGATCAACAATTGGTCATGGATACAATCATTTCAGTACAACCCAGTATCTTAATTCAAATTGAATGGGAACTCTAGGAGGGATAACAAGGCAAAAGAACTGCAACAGATGCTCCGAAGCTTGGGTTTCTTGTCCTCCCCAAATATCTAAGCAAGATGGTAAACTAAGCAAACTGATACAAGCAAACACAGAGAACAAAATATAGATTCCACGACACTTGTAGTTCCCAATCTTAGTAAGCAACACAGAAAAGAAAAGCCCCACAAAACAAAGTTCAAACAAGCCACTACAATGATGACAAAACATGACGCAATTGTTTAATGCACTACACTATTAATGTTAGAGGTTGCACATCAAAGGATCTCAGTCAACTGAAAGCTAGTCAAACTCAATGAACAGCAACTGGAAAAAACAATATGACAAGGCCAAGGTATCTGACCAGTATGTATATCTCCCATCAACACCAGACAGAATAATTTTATTTTTTTGCTGCTTGTACAACTGTTGATTATCATTTAAATCCCAGTAGAACTTTCAAGCTACAGTGTTAAATTGATGCTTTCTTTAAGATCTTGTGTGGTGCTCCCATTTGTGGGGCAGTGGAGAATGTGTTGAGGTGCAAGGCTGACAAAGGGGGCAAATGTCTCTCAATTCCATTTGCCACATGAAAGACTAAATATGGCTTATTTTGTGCTGTGGACATGGAGAAATTTTACATTTGAAAGTCCATTCTCATTTCCCAAGTGCCTTCTTCTATTTAATTATTTATAACTATAGTTTTGGAGGTGATGTTGACCATTGAAAACTTTGGGAAATGATTCCTAATTTGTGCTGCCATCTCAGTAGCCAAAACAAACAGCTACACACCTCCTATTTTATGGTGTGGTAGCTCTAAACATATGGTATCTGCTGTTTTCTCTAATTAGTGTCCGTTTAATTGTCCTATTCAGATGAAGTGCCACTCGATAGTCAATAGTTGCTTAAGGGATTCTGCACACAAAATGGTAAGGACAGGCACACCCTTGTTACTGAGATGCCGACTCTGCAAGAAAAGGAAAAGGTGCTCCTTTGAGGACAGAGAAATGCAGATTTATAAGCTTGAGAACTATTGTTAAATATATCACCATTTTAGATCTCAGGAAAGCTTCTGAGTTTTTGTACTCTCTTTAAAGACAATATACATCTACACAACTACAATTACGCCAATTCAAAAATGTCGTCCAAGTAAAATAATACATTAGCAGGATGTCTCCAGCAGGAGACATGATATTGATCAATAAGACAATGGAAAGGAACAATAACACAAAAAGCATATATCCAATACAGATATACTATGGAAACCACAGTTACCCAAAGGCCAAAGGTTCCATCCTTCATGATACTCAAATGAATATAAGGCGAAATATAACAGTGTTCCTCCACTGGCATCAAATGCAATAGATGACACACTAATATTTTCTCCAGATAGGTATGGATATTTATTGCGTACAAACACAAAACAAGACCCTACTTCCTGTCAAGAAAGGCATCACAGATAACTACATAGGCGCATCCACATATGCCCCTAAGGTTCCCAATAACAAGATCACAGTGAGTAGGAAGTTTAATTTGTTTTACATTAAATAGGGAACTGACAAAAGTTTCAGAATCAATTGTCAAGAAGGTTTCGGGTCCATTATTAAATAAGTATCTATCATAGGGATATGGGTTCAAGCATACAGTGATGAGGAAACACACATATCGATTTGACAAATATGAGCAGAACACATAACATAAATGACAAGAGTATTACTGCAAATTGAAAACTTCAAGACCTGAAAGCAAGCATCCATAGAAATTATATCATAGCCAACTCAGATCAATAATGTCAAAGTATCAATAACAAAAGAATCAGTTTCCCAAAGGTGCTCCACACTAATTAATATAATGAAAAAATGATCATATTTTATTTTCTGTTTATTTATGCATATAATAAATCGCCACAGGTTCAATGGTTAAGATTCAGTCCAGTAACCTTGAGGTTGCAATTCGAACATAATTGCAGTCACTTAGTGCAAAAACAATGCTTAATGTGAGATCTTGACCCGATATACCACTCCCACCCAGACCCCCATACTTTTTTTTTTACCCATATTGTAAATAGATTCTCCAGATTATACAGTGGGTTCATAAGCCCAAAATACCCATCAAATATATAAGGTGTGGCAGCCAATTTGCAAAAGCAAATGACTTCCAAAACAAGTTTTGAATTCAATTTATCATTTGTCTTTATCGCATCATGTTTCCTCACTATCGTGGTCGCACTAATCCTGTCAAATACGTTTCATTTACTTATTGGCTCTCAAATTCTCAATCGGGGAAACGGTATGCACATATATAAATCCCAACAGTACCGGATCACTGATCAGGAAATTCACACATTTCAGCAAAAGAATCATCAATTATTCCCAATCAAACAATTTGTAAAAAGAGAATCGACTATATGATGATGCAGAGGAGAAAAGCATACCCCATCGGAGGCTAGGACAATGAACTTGTCTTTATCAGTAAGTATCCGATGAGAGAATTCAGGAATAGAGATAACTCCATATTCCTTCAAACAGAAATCTCCAAATGCGCGAGCCATTGCTAAGCCAGGGGCATCATCAAACGGCAGCCAAACTCTTGGCACTTCAGGCTCATCTTGCAATGCAAAAACACGACCTTTACATCGTTTGATCCTCTCTGCTTCCCCTGTTGAAAATAAAAGTAGATCAGCACATTCAAGTTTACACAGCAAGCATACATCCATATCAACCAAAGTAAGACATACTCGGCAAATCAGGCTTCAGATCAACAGTTAACTGGCTCGCCACCATTTTATCATTGCCATCCTTAGACCCCAAAACTGCACGAGAGTCTCCAATATAACCCATAAAGAGATTTGAACCCTTGCAGTCACAACATCATAGGAAAATAAGAGAAAACTCAAATACTCAAAGGAATGGAAGATAGGTAAGAGTTTGGTTAGAGCTCTTTATCTGACCTGTTTTACAATAGTGACAGCAGTGCTGCCACTACAAAAGCAATCCAAGTTAGGGTGGGACCTCAGCTCTTTGTCCATGGCCTTGTATGACTTAAGAAAAGCTTCCCTCCATGAGGAATCCACTTTATCCTCTGTAGAACTGCCTTCTGGATCTCTTCCATCTGATGTTAGATTATTGCAACAAGTCGTACTAGACCCATTTCTTTTTGATTCATCAGAAGGCAAGAACGACATTAACTTTAATGGCAATGCATCCCTTACTTTGCGAGCAACAAGATGGCCATGTGGACCATGGCCATCAAAGACACCACAAAAAGTCACATCTTCAGACATGAATTCCTACAGAGATTCATGAAATTAACACCCAAGATTATCAAAAACCACATCAACAGATAGAAGAACAGAACTTAACTTACTTCCCACACAATCATGGCATCCTGGTTTATGCCCTTACGCCCCTGCTGAGTGAATATACAAGAAGTCCGGCTCTTTCCGTTCGTGAAAATCCGACTGGGTATGGAGGTCAAATGCTGCAATGTAGTGACACGATCCGAAAATGATCTCCTAGTTCTCTTTGAACGGCACATACTTGTCCCCAAACAAGATCGAGAAACTCTCTCTCCAGTGCTCCTGCTACTACAAGTACTCCAACTACTACTCGAGATACAACCTCCCATTTGATCAGCCCAAGAAGGAGAACATCTGATTGAAATCAAAGGCAAGGTTCTTCCTCTTTAACAGATCTCACAGGGAATTTCCAGATCAGGTTGTATGGTCAACCAAGTAAAAGACAGTTGAAAATCCAAAGATTCCAACTCAGTAAACCAGGGCACTTTGGGACTTAGTATGGAAATCTAGGGCCTGTTTTATCTTAGTCAAATGTCAATTCCACTGAAGCAGGCTTGAACGACATAACTAACCCACCTACACAAAGTTCTAATACATTAATTACTCAGTCGTTTATAATATAACTCAATTATTACTTATAAAATATAAAATAACTCATAAGAATTCGGATATGGATGCACGAAGGCTTAACTCAACAGATAAAAAAAAATGTAGCTTAAACGATACTGCATGTGAAGAAGGAATAAAAAAGTACAAAAAGGGTTGTCTTCATCATGAATCGTTCAACAGAAATCTAAACTATATCACTCAAATTGGGGGGGGGGGGGTTAATGCTAATGTGCCCAGAAAATAGTAATATAAAACTGAAGTTGAAGAAGACAGAAAGACAGAGACATTTTGGAAATATAAAACAAGAACACACAGTAAATAAGAAAACCAACCGAGAAACGAGATACCCATTTAGTCCTCTAATGACCATTGACTGGAAGATCTACGAATAGCATTGCTACTGAAACCAGAAAAGAGAATAAAGGTTAAATTAACCTCTGGTGAAGATAAGAGCTTTTTTTTATATATATGACTATTCATACATCTTCGAATTTAAAAAGAAGTGGTTATTCAAACTTGAATTTTCCCTCTTCAGAGCACACCAAAATACAAAGACGAAAGAAGAAGAAGAAGAATAAGAAACCCATAAAAGTAAAAAATCAATCACAAACCAAAAGATTCGTCAACACAAAAACCATACCGAAAACGAAAATAAATATGCATAAAATACACACCATCACTTACTTTCCTGAAAATTATAATGACCCGTTTTTGGTTGCCAAGAAAACGAATCAGAATGAGCAAGTAAATAAGCAGACCACACAATCAGATCTTTCATCATACAGAACAAGAAATCAACTTTTTTAGATTACCAACCAAACCCACCAAAAAAAAAACCTTTCCGAGATTACCTTGGACCAGTTCAACAAAATTTCAACTTTCTCACAGTCAGATCAGAAACAAACACCAACTCCAAGTAGAGAGAGAGAGAGAGAGAGAGAGAGGAGAACAGGGTGTGGGAGGCTCTGGGCAGTTACGATTAGAATTGGGCCTCCTGGCCGAAATGATGATGGTGGATGGACTTTGGACTTTGGACTAGGGAGAGAGAGAGATTTAATTTTCTTTTGGACATCATAGGCTACGGTCTTTACAAGGCGCGTCTAAGTCAAACATTGTTCAATATTTGGGTTTTAAACTAGATCTTTGTCGGGTTCCACTAGATCTTTGTCGTGGAATTTTTGGTCAATTAGTATTTACTAATTTTCACCTCACTTTTCTTGTGTTCGTTGAGTTTTATTTTGAAGAAAAAAAAAAAAGAAAGATAATTACTCATGAAACAGTCATAGACACCCTTCTAGTTACATTTTAATTACCAATGTTAACTGTCTCCCTCTCTCCTTTTTATATATGTAGATAATAATAAAATTGAACAAAAGGTGTGTTAAATGTGTATATAACTGAAGGATATATTGATATATAATTAAGAAAAAAATAAAAAAATTATATTTTTTTTAGGATGGTTACCGAAGAATAACACTCACACTTGTAATCAAAATCACAAACCTTTATATAGTAAAATCTACACCCAATTATAGAGAAAGAGAAGGGGGGGGGGGAAGGGAGGGAATGGTTTTGTTATGTTCAACTTTAATTAAAATTTTGAACCACCCCAAATATGGAATGTTTTGTTTATGAGTCTGACATTGATAATCGATAATTTCCTATTAAAAAATATGAATATAGTATAATTATGTCCTATCTACTAACAAAGAGTACCATCGAATTAACTTATTACCAAACAATAAACAAGAAGTAATGTATCTAATTAGAGTGAAACTTATGGGACCTAAAAATAATTAAACCTCAAAAGAAACGAATTTATGTAATTTTTTTGAAAAGCATATATATTCAAAATAAAAAAGACTGAGTGACCGACCGCCGAGCGCCGACGCCAAGACCAATAAAAAAACATTAAAAAAAAGGAAAAGAAAAGAAAAGGTGGTCTTTACTCTTTAGCCATTGATTGACGCGGGTATGAACTATAAATGAAATTCTGTGTAATACACGCGTATATTTGTGAGTGAGACTCAATAGCTATGAGAAATCATGAAAGAGAAAAGCACGCGACACTAACAGGAGAAGTGAGGCGGGTCCAGGTGACGTGGCATTGATGGAATTGAATTGACTTTAATCGTTGAACAGCAAGTCCACAGCCCATACTCACAGCTTCTCCGTGTCTCTCTGACTCTCCCCTCTCTCGACCTTTGCTGTCTTTCATTTTTATTTTTTATTTTTTATTTTTTTTCACCACATTTATATAATTTAAATATTTTTATTTTTTAATTATAATAATAACTGAATTATGATTCAGAATGTAATTTGATGGTGTAAAATCTCGTGGGTGAGCAGAAAACGTGAGTGGTGATATTTTATATGGAATTGAGCTACAAGGCTCGTGAAAAAGGTCGTAAGAGAATTCAAGGGATTAAAAGAGGGTTGCACAATAACAATATAGTGGTTCACCGGTCCAAGGAGCTAGGCTAGTCCACTTGTCAATGGAGGCTCTTGCTCTTTTTTTTTTCTTTATTGATAACTTGAGTGATTTACAGTATATTGGATGCGATGCTAGGGTTCTCCCCCTTTCGATGGAGGCACCATTCAGTATATATAAACTAATTCTTACTTTAAGGGATCTACGCCGAGATCCTTGCCTTGCATCTGTGGGATCCTCTTTAATTTAAGGAGAGGATCTCGGTTGGCAGAGAGTTTGTTGCCTTGAATTCAGCTTCGCTATTGCTCTGGAGGTGTTAACGGTTGTTCAGTAGTATTTGGATTATTACTGTTGCTGTCTCATCTGAAGGAGAGCTCTGATCATGCAAGTCTGAGTTCTGCATCTTTTGGCTGAGCTCCTGACTTGACCTCCTTTCCTGAGCTCACTCTTGGATGTTTATTCAAGGCACCATCAGTTGCCCCCCAGTCCTTGGTCCAAGCAAGCTTGGGCAAGGGCTGAGCTATACTAATCCGAACTGAACTTATACGTGACTTTAGCTTGCACGTGGGTAACGTCTTTTGACGGTTTTTAGTGATCACGACTTCCTCGATTCCTGCGCATGCTTCAGCCTACGTCCATCAAGCTTTAAATGCCTCAAACGGCTACTAGGACCATCTTCTCCCACTGTTCATCTTCTCTTCTGTTTTTCGACTCTTTTTCTCCTACGATTTCTTGGTTTTCTGGCTTGAAGCTTTCTGTTTCCTTGTTCAAGACTGAGTTTTCTGGGTTCAATTTGAGGATTCGCATTTTTTCCTTCCTTCAATCTGGTTCTGAGCCGCTGTTCGTCGATCTTCCTGATTTAGGTACGCCTTTTTTCCCCTTTCTTACCTTTTCGCGTTCTGGATTCCTCGAATTCGAGGTGGTTGATGCGTTTCTAGGCCTATCGGTTCTTTTACTTCTGGAATTGCGACCACTGTTTGTCTCCTCTTCCCTATTTCATAGATTGGGGTTCCATTGTGAGAATCCTTGGCATAGGTAGCTAATGTGCTGATCCTAGAGTTATTAGGGATTGCTTAACCAGTGTCCCTCTTCTTTATCGCTCTTTTAATCTTCCTCTTTCTTGCCCCATCATGTCTACTTCTCCAAAAGCCACGTGTTCCTCTGTTTTTCTTTTAGGAAGTAGGTTTGCTGAGGAGGAGACTGACTTAGGTGAAGTGGGTGATGAAATTGATAATTTTCCTAGCATCGATGCCGTTGATGCCGAGGTGAGCACCAAGAGGCTCCCTTCATCATCTTCTCCTATGCCCCCCAAGCCTAACAAAGGCAAAGGCAAAGTTAGCGGGGTTGGAGTCTCCGATGATACATCATACCTAGGAGCTGCCTTTAGATATGTTAAGCTCATGGGTCCTAGTAAGGTCCAACCTTCCTTCATTAAAATTTTTAGTGCTCGTTATGGGTTTCCTGTTGGTGTCCAACCCCGGTGCCCGGACACATCTACCCCCTATGTTGCTCAAGTTCATAAGAGAGTCTATTTCTTTGAGGCCACTTTTGAGAATGGACTACGCTTCCCTCTACACCCTTTCATTAAGAATGTTTTGCAGCATTTTAATGTCTGTCTCTCTCAACTTTCTCCCAATTTTTAGGGTGTTCTGGTGGGTCTCCTGGTCTTTTTTAAGGACCAAGGCCTCGGGTTTCCCAGCATCCCTTTGCTTTTGGATCTTTTCAAAGTCAAGCTGACCTCCTCCAAGGGTTTCTTATATATCTCTAAACGAGCCAACGCTAGGCAGGTCATTTCTAATATTTCGTCCTCCTATAAACACTGGAAAAATATTTCTTCTTAGTTGGGAGCACCAATTGGGAGTACAACCCTGCTGATAGGACAGATACTCTTGGTATCCCTAAGGCCTGGTCTCGTCAAAAAAACTTGGGTGAGTCCATGATTGAGTGGATTGAGTCTTGCTTTGGCAACTACGAGTTTCTAATTCTGCTCTTATTGCTTTGTTTCTAGGCATTCGACCTGAACTTGGTGCTGAGGACGAGGAGAAGAAGCTGAAAGTGACGAAGTGTGGCCCGAGAAGATATCCCGAGCTTATTCAGCCCTGGGTTCTGATAGAGAGAGGATTTAGTCCTCCTAGAGAAAGAGTAGAAGCCCCTCCTCCTTTTTCCGTTGTCAGACTCGAAGAAGTAACAGGTAATCCTCTTTTTTAATTGGTTCCTTTGCCTCCCCTCTCTGTTTTTCTGTTAGCTCAATTGATTCAGCTTAGGTCGTCTAGGATCTTCCACAATGAGGTCTACTCCTGAGGAGCTCCAAGCTAAGGTTGACCTGTTAAGGAGGAGTGGGAAAGGTGGCAAACGGAAGGCTCAGGTTAGCTCTGGAAGTGGTCTTACTACCCGGGCTAAAATCTTCCGGTCGGAGGTGCCTCCTTCCTTTGCAGCAACTCAAGAGCATGCTCCTTCATCCAATATTCCTCAAGTTATAACGACCCCCTCCTTCAGAGACCCATCCTACCTCTGTGCATGACCCCATGGAGGGCCAGGCTTTACCTTCTTCATCTGAGGTCGAGAAGGTGTTGGGATTGGTTCCCCTCAAACTCGACCATGTGGCATACAACGCTTCCAAGAAGACTATAGAGCCACCTCATATAGGGATTGGAATTGAGGGAGGAACGTATCCTGAGGTAAAGGAGGATGAGGATTCTTTCTTTGAGAACATGGAGCTTGCTACAGGAGCTGTGTGCTCGATTCTTGCTGATCCTGACATCCGAAGGGCCGCCTCTATGCATGTTGAGGAGTCCATCTCGTTGGCTATTCAGGGAGCAAATATTGTAAGTCCTAGCTCCTTGGGATGCCTTTTTAACCTTATGCCATAGCTCCATACAGCTTACTTACTTTCTTTTGTGTCCTCAGATGGCTATCCATGTGAAGGGCTTGCTGAGGAGGATTTGATCTTTTGAACTTTCCACTAAAGCTCTGAAGGCCTATGAGATCAAAGTTGCAAAGCTGTCTTTAGAGAACGAGAGCCTTAAGAATAGTGCAAGGCCTCAATGAACAGATACGAGGCCTTAACGAACAAGTGGAGAAGCATGCCTCTGACCTCAAAGCTTTTCTAGCAGCCAAAGGCAGAGTTGAGGAGGGAGAGAAGAAAGCTCGTGATGAACTAAGGTTAGCCAGGGAGGAATTGAAACTCAAGGTTGAGGCCTGGACCAAAGCCAGTCAGGAATCCTTTAACACCAAGAGCTCCCTTGAGCAAGCAAGGGAGGACTATCTCACCCTTAATGAGGCGAATGGTAAGCTTTGTGAGGATCTAGAGGGACAGATGGCCTTGGTCCAGCAGAGGAATGGTGAGATCGCAGAGCTAAAGGATAAAGCCACCATCTTGTGGGCCTCTGGATGGCTAGCCTTCAAAGGCCTTCCTAGACTTGGACATTGACTTTGCTATCCCCACTGAGGAGGAATTGAAGGAGTCTGAGTCTGACAGCGAGAAAAATACCTTGGCCCCTCCTACTGAAGGCTTAAACCTGAAAATTCTTGCTCCCCCAGCTATTCCACCTGCGATTATTTTCTCTGCTGACCTCGTGACTGAAGCTCTTGCCCAAGATTTGCCGCTAGACAGGGTGGAGGCTCCTAGTATTAGTGTTCCGGAGGATTCTACTCCTCCGGCTTCTGGACCCTTGCCTATTGAGCAGCCAGGCTTCTCTTCTGCTACTGAGATTTCGCCTGTTGAGCCTCAGGATCCTTTTTCGGAGACTTAGGATTTTTTTTAATTCTGGACTCGTACTTATTGTACTTTTGACTTCATGATTTTGAAATGTAACTCTTTAACTTTAACTTGAGAAAGTTAACGTATGTTGCATGGTATTTCTTCTGTCCCCCTTACTTTGAGGAGCACCTTAGTTATTCTCAAAGTAAAACTACTGAAATTTGCTGTTTAGTAGAATGCGAAAGGTTGTATTACATTTAATCAACTGCTTTCCAAAATTGTAACTGTAATCATTACTTAGGGAACCCAAGGAACAGTCGACTCTGTTTCTCCATCAGTTTTCGGTTCTTGGAATCTTGCAGTTGCCTTTTATGCTCTCGAACCTTCTTAGTTTTCATTCTCTTCGCTATTATTCTTGAAGATTCTTATCTCTGATTTCCCTTTTGGCCTATCTTTTGGATTATCCTTCCGTTTTTTGCTTGAAAACTCTAATGGCTGTTCCTCAATCTTCTATCTTTCAAGATCGCTTCTCTTTCGGGGTAGACTGGAAATTTCAGTCTCGTTTCTTGGTTCATTCTTCACTTATTTCTTCTGATCTGGAAGGAATCAAGAGACGATTCCTTCAAGAGCTAGACTTGCCTCTCAGGGTTCCCACTCCAGACGAACCTCCTAACTATCTTTCCCGGGATAAAGTTTGTTTTTTTGAAGGTGACTTGGAAATGGTCCTTCGTCTCCCTATCCATTCCTCTGTCGGGTGTATTCTGACATATTATGGTCTGCCTCTCCCGTTTATCTCCTCGAGGGTGGGCTGTACTAATCAACTTCTTTTTGTTCTAGCGCCTCCAGGGCAATGACCAGTTCTCCATAATTGTCGAGTTTCTGTACTTTCATTATCTTGAAGATGACGATGTTCCATGCTTCAACTATTTCAGATGGAGATACTTCTCCGAGCGCCAGCTAGTGCTTGACATTCCTTCCCCATTCCAAGGGTGGCTCAGTAATTTTTCCTTTGTTTCTGGGGATTCTTGGAGGTCTATTGAGAACTGCCGATGGGGAAATAGAGTCCCACGCTCTTGGAGGAAATTTGATCACATAAGTAAGGGCATCAACAGTTTTCTTGATCAATCCCTTTTTCTAACGCTATGTTCTGACTTTTGCTTTGTTGTGTAGTCGCGCCTGACCCAGATTTGCCGGAGGCTATGAGGATTAAGCAAGTGAAGCAATCCGCCCCTATGTCTTTCTCAGAATTGATGACGTCTGATAACCTTTTCCCGTTCAGTTCGGTGACAACTTCCATTGACTTTAACTTCTATTGCAGCTTGCCAGATCTCTCTCCCTCTGAGTCTGAGGAGGATGAGGGGGTTGGACTAACCTCCAAAATATGCAAGTTGTACGAGTCCCCTTCAAGCTCTGATTCCTCGCTTGGCGTAATTTTACTTTCTTCTACTGGAGCCAAACTTCTCAACTCACTTTTGAAAGTCGAGAAGGAGAGGGAAGAGAACGCCCGTCTGAAGGAGGAGGTGGTTGTGTTGAAGAAACGCTTGGGGGAGAACTAGTAGTTCTGCCTAGAAATTTCAGAGGACCTCTTTATGCAACTTCTTTTCAACAGTTGTTTTTTATATTTGATGTAACCCGAACAACTTTTCTTTTTGTTGCTTTTCTGCTATATTTTGGACACTTCATGACATACTATTTGTTTACCCTGAACCATTTCTTTGAATCTTATGGTCTGGATAGCTAATCTTGATTCCCAAGGCCTGGTGGGCTCCTCTCACCTTATAGGGCTCATTGAGATCTGCATAATTTACCTTCTCTTTATGAATTGTATAGTCCTTCCCGAACCGCTGAGCTTCTTCCACAAACCATATAGTTCATGGTTAGCTGCAGAGCTTTTCTCTATTTTTATGAACTGAATAGTTCATCATGAGCTACAGAGCTCTATTCCGAGTTATGAACTGAGTAGTCCATCATGAGCAATGGAGCTCTTCTTTGTTTTTATGAACTAAATAGTTCATCGTGAGCTGTGGAACTCTTCTTTATTTTTATGAACTGAATAGTTAATCGTGAGCTGTGGAGCTCTCCTTTATTTTTATGAACTGAATTGTTCATCGTGAACTATGAAGCTCTTCTTTACAGTTTGGTCAAGGTTAAATCACAAACTGGTCATTTTATTGGCAAATTATTTCATTACAAAAGAGGTTTATTGGAAAAATCTTTTAAGGTGCTCTGCGTTTCAAGAGTGAGATAGAATTTTTCCTTCCTTCGTCTACAACTCGTAATTCCCAGGTCTGACCACCCTTAATATAATATAGGGTCCTTCCCCACTTAGGTCCTAAATTCCCATGAGTTGGGTCCTTCCTTGTAAGCAGAAGTTTCTTGAGCACTAGATCCCTAACCTTAAAGCTTCTATGTCTAGCTCTTCTGTTGTAATGCCTTGCTATTTTTCTCTAGTAATCTTGGATGCGGCGCAAAGCCTCGTCCCTTTTTTCATCCAGGAGATCCAAATTCACTAGGAGTAATTCATCATTGCGTTTCGCATCTGCAAACTCAGTTCTGGGTGATAAGAGCCCCACCTCGACTAGTGCTACTGCTTCAGTACCGAAGGCAGAGCAAACGGGGTTTCCTGGGTTGCAGACCTAGCTGTGGTCCTGTAGGCCTATAGAACTTCAGGGAGGTATTCCACCCATTTACCCTTCAAGTCTTCTAGCTTGATTTTCAGAGCTGTTTTTATGGTCCTGATGGTGACTTTTGTCTGTCCATTGGACTGAGGATGAACCAGAGTTGAGAAATAGTTCTTTATCCCGAGCTCAGCACAGAAGTTTTTAAACTTCAAGTTGTCAAACTGTTTTCCGTTATCGGATACAATAGCTCTTGGAACCCCTAACCTGCAAATTTTTGACTTCCAAACAAAGTTTTATACCTTCTGCTCGGTGATCGTTGCCAATGGTTCGACCTCTGCCTATTTGGTGAAGTAATCCACCCCAACTATGACAAACTTGCACTGTCCCACACCCGTGGAGACCGCCCAAGTATATCCAAACTCCATTGCTGGAATGACCAAGGGCTTACCACTGAGGTTAACAACTCAGGTGGTTTGTGAGAGATATTGGCGTGTTCTTGACAGATCTTACATTTTTTAACCAAGTCTGTGGCATCCTTGAGCATGGTGGGCCAATAGTATCCCTACTGTAGTGCCTTTCCTGCCAAGGTCCAAGATCCGATGTGATTACCACAGATTTCCCCATGAACCTCTCTGAGTATATAGTTAGCATCTTCATCTCCCACGCATTTAAGGAGAGGTGTTAAAAAATCACGTTTGTACAATTTTCCCTGCAAAATAGAAAACCTAGCTGACCTGGTTCTTAGTTTAGCGGCTTCCTTGGGATCTTCTGGCAAGGCTCCATTCTGTAGGTATCCCATGGTGGGATCCATCCAGCTCAGCTGAGTTAAGACTGGGAACACTTCTTCTGCCTCGATTGTGACTGTAGGCTCCACTAGGTACTCCATTGGTATTAACCTATCCAAGTTTTCTTGCGAGGTGGTTGACAGCCTCGCCAAAGCATCTGCTTCTGAATTTTCTAACCTGGGGATGTGTTTGATCTTAACCTGCACAAACTTCTTGATTAATTCTTGCACTTTTCTGAGGTATAGGACTATTTTCTCACCTCTCACTTCACAGGACTCCTCTATTTACTTCACCATCAGTTGAGAGTCACTGCAGATCTCCAACTATTCTGCCTCCATAGAGTGTGCAAGATTGAGCCCAACAATAACAATCTCATATTCGGCCTCATTGTTTGAAGCCTTAAACCCAAATTTAAGGGCGTATTCAACGTCTATCCCGTATGGAGAGGTCAAAATTAAACCTGCACCACTCCCTTGAGCATTAGCAGCTCCGTCTACTGAAAGTTTCCAAATAGGGAGGTCAGGTACTAGCTGCGTGGCCTCCATGGGTGTTGCTGTCGTGAATTCTGTGATGAACTCTGCCAAAACCTGCCCCTTGATGGTTGTCCTCGGCTTGTACCTGATATTGAATTCGCTGAGCTCAATAGCCTACTTAACAAGTCTCCCTGAAGACTCCGGTTTGTGCAGCACTTGCTTCATTGGCTATTTTGTTGGGACTTCTATAGTATGAGCTTGGAAGTACAGTCTGAGTCTCCTAGCTGTCGTTACCAAAGTTAAAACAAGCTTCTCCATTTTTGGATATCTCGCCTCTGTTCCCCTCATAGCTCTGCTGTAGTAGTAGACTGGTTGTTGAGCTTTGTCTCGTTCCCTAACCAGCGTTGCGCTAGTTAAAAAATCTGAGACAACTAGGTAAAGGGTAAGCACCTCCCCCTCCAAGGGGCTCACCAATATGGGAGGGCAGCTTAGGTATACCTTCAAAGCTGTGAATGCTTCTTCATATTTAGCATCCCATTAGAATGCTTTCTTCAAAATTTGGAAGAAAGACTGGCACTTATCACTCGATCTGGATACAAAGCGACTCAAGACAGCTATTCTTCCAATTAAACGCTGGATTTCTCTCGTATTTGAGGGGGGTTGCATATCCAACACTGCTCTTACCTTCTCTAAATTAGTCTCTATTTCTCTGTTGTTAACTATGAAGCCCAAAAACTTTCCTGCAGAAACTCCAAGGGTACACTTGGCGGGGTTAAGCTTCATCTTGTATTCCTTTAAAATCTGGAACGATTCAGCTAGGTACTATATGTGGAGCTCCGCTTTGAGCGTCTTGACTAACATGTCATCAACGTAAATTTCTATGGACGTCCCAATCTGCCTTTGGAACATTCTGTTCATCAACCGTTGATAAGTGACTCCCACGTTTTTCAACCCAAAAGGCATGACCTGGTAGTAGTATGTCCCCTGTTCAGTCACAAAAGAGGTATTCTCCTGGTCATTTGGGTCTATCCTAATCTGATTGTAGCCTAAGAAGGCATCCATGAAGCTGAGTAGCTCATGTTTAGCTGTGGCATCTACTATGAGGTCGATCTGAGGTAGGGAAAAGCTATCCTTAGGGCATGCTCGATTGAGGTCAGTGAAGTCAATGCAAAACTGCCATTTGCCATTGGTCTTCTTGACGAGGACCACATTGGCTAGCCAGACAGGACAGTCTACCTCCCTGATGGCTTTTGCACGGAGGAGTTTGCTGATCTCCTCATTGATAGCCCTTTGTCTTTCAGGGGCGAAGCTCCTCCTCATCTACTTGAACGACTTGTAAGTTGGATTTACGCTGAGCTTATGTGCGATGACTGCAGGATCAATGCCAGTCATGTCTTCTTGCTTCTAGGCAAAAACCTCCGTGATTCTCCTGAGGAACAGGATGCGGAGATCTTTAATTTTACCACTTAGCTTAGATCCCATGTAAACGAGGTGCTCCGACTATTCGTCGAGCTGTACGGACTCCAGTTCCTCTGATGACATTGGTCTGGTATCCAGTTCGTCCCTCATGTCAAGCTCATCTAATTGGATGCTCTCTACCTCTTTCTTCTTTACCGACGCCATATAGCACTCTCGTGCTATACATTGGTTTCCACAGACCACTTCAATCTCATTCTTAGTTGGCAATTTCACTACAAGGTGATAATCAGAAGGGATGACCCTTATAGAATTGAGTGAGGGTCTGCCTAGTAACATGTTATAGGCAGAGGGTGCATCAACTACTAGGAACTTGACAGTTGTAGTGGCTTGGCAAGGTGGGTCACCTAAGGTGAGTACGAGCTGGATTGCTCCAAGGGGTAACACTCTTTCTCCTACAAACCCTAGCAAGTGAGTGCTCACTGGCTCCAGTTTCTCCCTTCCTATGTCCATCTTATCGAATGCAGGTGCAAAAATGATGTCGGCTGAACTTTCGTTATCAATCAGAACTCGATGGACGGTTCTGTTTGCCCTTACCACTAAAGGATCATCATGAGGATGCTGGCAGCCTTCTAAATCTGAATCTGAAAACGTGATGGCCCTGTCGAGGCGCGAAACCTTGGATACAGTGTTGACCTCCAAAGCTTCTCCGGATCTTATTCTTTTGAGGTGGGCTTTCTTTGCTGTGCTGGATTCTCCTCCTCCCGCAAACCCTCCTGATATGACCCTAATCTCCCCCAAAGGATGTTGATGTTGTGCTGGGACTTGTTGCTGAGGTGGCAGAGGCGAAAGAGTTCGATTTTGGTTATCATGGGCTACAAAGCGACGTAGCTACCCTCGCTGGATTAAGAACTCGATCTATTTTTTCAACTGAATGCAATCATCGGTGTGATGACCATGATCCCTATGGTAATCACAGTATTTTGTAGGGTCTCTCTTTGCTGGATCCGCCTTCAATTTAGGTGGCCACCTTAAGAACTTCTCGTGCTACACCTCATAAAGGATCTGCGATATTGCTGTAGTGAGGGGAGAGAGCTCCCGAGGTGCGTACCTCGGTTGTAACCCTGAATGCAGAGGTCCTAGGCGATCTCTAACATCTCCCCTTCTCTTAGGGGAAGGGTCTTTGTCTCTCCTCGGAGATTTGTCCCTTCTTCTTTCCTTCTCCCTCTTGGGACTTTGATCCCTCTTCTTTTCTTCTTTCCTTTTATCCTTCTAGGTAGAGGAGCTTTCCACCTTAGAGAGAAAAGCTTCCTTTCCATTTATGTACTTCTCTACTTTGACAAGCGCCTCTGCTATGCTTGCTTGAGGGTTCTTCGAGATGAAAAACATCAAATCTTTGGATTGCACTCCCAAATCGGCTATGAAAGCAGTGATGGCAAAATTTTTATCTAGGACATCCACCTTTAATGACTCCGAGTTGAATCTTTGAACATAAGACCTCAGGTTCTCTTCGAGTCCCTGTTTTACACTCAACAGATGGTAGCTTGGCTTCCTGTAGATTCGAGCCCCTATAAAATGGGATACAAAAACCACTGAGAGTTCTTTAAAGGATGAGATCAAAGCTAGTGGGAGTCTATTAAACCACGCCAGAGTAGAGTTCTTTAACGTGATGGCAAAGGCTCTGCAGCGCACAGGATCCTGATACCCATGCAACTCCATTTGATTCTTATAGGTATTAAGATGGTCTACGGGGTCTTTTGTTCCGTAGAAGGGATCTATTTGTGGCATTCTAAATTTTGGTGGGAGAGGAAAATGCAGTATCCCGGTGGTGAATGAGGATTCAGTCCGTTATACAAAGGCGTCCATTATAACCGGTGTCTTACCTTTGACAAAATCTTTCATGTGGCTGAGCTCTTGCTGGATGTCCTTAAAGAGCTGTTCCCAATGCTGCTCTCTCCTCTCTAGCAGGTAAGGAAAGAAATCACTTCTCTCCATCCCCTCGTTTTGGATCTGTACTTCTTCATTGTGGACGTTCCTAGGAGGTATGCGGCGTGCTTGCCTCATGGTTTGACTATTTTCTCCTTCCTCATTGGCCTCTCTAAGGGGGTCGAGGTATTGCGGCCCTTTATGTTGGGGATCATTCTGGCCTTCTTGGGCCAGTGGTTGTTCTTGTGGGCACCCTAAGAGCTTCATAAGCTCCTCGTTTTGTTGTAGCAAATGTTGATTTGCCAAGCGTAAGGCCTCCAATTTGTTGTTTTCTGAGGGAATCCCCACGGGTGGATTAGCTTCCGGGATGTCTTCTACTTGCCTACCGTTGGCAGCGTCTGGTTGATCCTGCACTCGTGGAGGAGGATTTGCTTGATTTCTACTCATGTTGCGGGTTGAGACCATCAGTCACTGAAAGATCAGCTTATTTGTTACAGGAACAGTCGTTCTCACAGACGGCGCCAAACTGATGGTGTAAAATCTCGTGGGTGAGTAAAAGACGTGAGTGGTGATATTTTATATGGAACTGAGCTACAAGGCTCGTGAGAATGGTCGTAAGAGAACTCAAGGGATTAAAGGGGGGTTGCACAGTAAAAATATAGTGGTTCACCGGCCCAAGGAGCACGGCTAGTCCACTTGTCAATGGAGGCTCTTGCTCTTTTTTTTCTTTATTGATAACTTGGGTGATTTACAGTATGTTGGATGTGATGCTAGGGTTCCCCCCTTTCGATGGAGGCACCATTCAGTATATATAGACTAATTCCTACTTTTAAGGGATCTACGTCGAGATCCTTGTCTTGCATCCGTGGGATCCTCCTTAATTTAAGGAGAGGATCTCGATTGGCAGAGAGTTTGATGCCTTGAATTTAGCTTGACTATTTCTCCAGAGGTGTTCACGGTTGTTCAGTAGTTTTTGGATTACTACTGCTGCTGTCTCATCTGAAGGAGAGCTGTGATCGCGCAAGTCTGAGCTCTGCATTTTTCGGCTGAGCTCTTGACTTGACCTCCTTTCCTGAGCTCACTCTTGGATGTTTATCCGAGGCACCATCATAATTTAAATTTGATTTAGTAGAATGGGAACTATTGTGTGTTACATCACCTACTTAACTGCTTTCCAAAATCGTAGTTGTTATCAACAATTAGGAAACCAAAGGGACCACCAACTCTGCTTTCCATGTGGTTCTTGGTTTCTTAAAAATCTCTGATTGTCCCTAAAGCTCCAAATACTTTTTGGATTATTTCTTCCTTATCCACGATTCTTGTGACATTCCTTGAAGTTAGGAGATCTCTTGCTCTCAGCTTTTCTGGGTTCCATTCTCCTGTGTCTCTTATGGTTCCACCCCTTACCTCTTTGTTCAAGAAACGTACTTACTTCGGGGTCCCATGGAGAGGACATTCTCGTTGTTTAATCCCTTCAACAATGACATCCTCAGACTTGGATGGGGTCAAGATGAAGTTATTCCCTTTCTTGGATTTACCTTTACGTGTGTCGACCAGTGACGAACCATGCAATTTTTTTCCTCATGGTGAAGTCTATTTCTTTGAAGGTTCCTTGGAGATGGGTCTTCTTCTTCCTATCCATCCTTGTATTAGATGGATTCTGGTTTACTATGGTTTGCCTCCCTCTCGCCTTTCTCCTAAGGGGTAGGGCGTGTTAATCAGCTTCTTGCTTTTTTGGCAGTTGCATGTTGATGAATTCTCCACCATTGCTAAATTTCTTTATTTCTACAAGCTTGAGGAGGACGAGACCCCTTATTTTTACTCCTTTCAGTGGAGGTGGTTTCGAGAAAATCCTTTGGTCTTTGATCCGCCTTATTCTCCAACTGGGTGGTCTCAACCGTTCTTTTTTGCCTCTCGGGATTCTTGGAGGTTTAAGGAGGGGTGCAGCTTAAAGAATAGGGTCCCTTGCTCGTGGAGGAATTTCTCTCACAAAGGTAAAGGAGTTAGGAATTTGTTTGTTTTGATTCTGACCTTTTCTTTCCTTTTATTCCAGCGTCTCCGTTTGCTTTGTAGGTGCCCTTGAGCCGGATCTAGTTGAAGCGATAAACATTGAGAGGGTGAAGTAGGTTGACCCAATGTCTTTCTCAGAATTGGTGTCTCCTAAAAACTTTTTCCTTTTCAGTGCTGTTGTAGCTACTTTAGACTTTGCCTCCATCCTAGATTCACCAATCTCCTGCCCTTCTAGTTCAAAGAGGAATGAAGATGGCTCTGAGGAAACCTCTGGACAGGGTAAGAGGAATGACTCTTCTGGTAGTTCCTCTTCCACTTCATCGGGTTCTTCCTTTAGAATAGTTCTTTTCTCTTCTGCTGAACATAAGCTTCTGAAATTGTTATCAGAGACTGAAAATGAGAGAGATGAACTAAAGACGGAGAATGCACTGCCGAGGAATGAGGTGGCCGTACTAAAGAAACAGCTTGGGGAGTTAAAGATTTCCCCTTTACTTTTTTCCTTCGTATTTTTGCCAATCTGTAGAACATTCAGATCTCTTGAACCTTTTTTCTATCTTCCCTTGTTGCTTATTGGTAGCTAATGAACTGTAGACTTGAGAATTTCAGCGAGCACATGTGCTGGAGAGCTTATTTTTACTTTATGATCCAATGAACACATTCTTTATTACGAGTCGAGAAGCTAATCTCAGCTTCTGTGAGCTAAGGGGCTCACCTTGAGTTGTAGAGCATTTTTCTTTATTCAGTGAGCTGAAGAGCTCCTCATAATTGAACTGAAAAGTTCATCTTGAGCTATGGGGCTCTCCTTGATTCTATGAGCTTAAAAAGTTCATCCTGAATCATAGAGCTATTTTGTTTACTTTATGAACTTAAAAAGTTCATCTTGAGCTATAGAGCCCTTTTGGATTTTATGAACTTAAGAAGTTCATCTTGTGCTATAGAACTTTTCTGAATTTTATGAACTTAAAAGGTTCATCTTGAGTTGTAGAGCTCTTCTTGATTTTATGAACTTAAAAAGTTCATCTTGAGCTGTAGAACTCTTCTTGGAAAACATGCAGGAGTGAACTAAGACCTTGCAATCTTTATTGAGAATAACTCTTTTACAAGACAAACTTACTGAAAAAACTTCTTAAGATGCCCTGTATTTCAAGAATGAGGTAGGATTTTCCCTTCCTCTATTTGTAACTCGTAATTTTCAGGTCTGATTATCCTTGAGATGATGTAGGGCCCCTCTCAATTGGGCCCTAGCTTCCCATGAGTGGGATCCTTTCTCGCGAGTATAAGCTTTTTAAGCACCAGATCTCCCACCTTAAAGTTCTTGTGTCTAACCTTCCTGTCATAGTACCTCGCTGTCTTCCCCTGGTAATTTTTAATATTATACAAAGCTCTGTCCTTCTTTTCATCCAGGAGGTCCAGGTTCAGTAGGAGAGATTCATCGTTGCATTCGGTATTTACAAACTCAATCCTAGGCGATGGGAGTCCCACCTCGACAGGCGCCACTACCTCAGTTCCAGAAGCCAAAACAAATGGTGTTTCTTGAGTTGCTGACTTAACAATGGTTATGTAAGCTCATAGCACTTCTGGGACATACTCCACCCACTTACCTTTCAAGTTTTTCAGCTTGGTCTTCAGGGCTACTTTTATGGTCCTGATGGTGAGCTCTGCTTGCCCATTAGATTAAGGATGAGTCGGAGCTGAAAAATAGTTCTTTATTCCTAGCTCGACATAGAATTTCTTAAATTTTGGATTGTCAAAATGCTTCCCATTGTCATATATGAAAGCTCTGGGAACTCCAAACCTGCAGATTATCGATCTCCAAACGAAGTTTTGAACCTTCTGTTCGGAGATTGTTGCCAAGGGTTCTACCTCTACCCATTTGGTGAAGTACTCCACTCCTATAATGGCAAACTTACTCTGTCCCACACTAGTGGAAATGGGTCCCAATAAATCCAATTCCCATTGTTGGAATGGCCAAGGGTTTAGCACCGAGGTCAATAACTCGGGTGGGTAATAGGGGATATTGTCGTGTACTTGATAGACCTTGCATTTTTTAACCAAATCTGTGGCGTCCTTGAGTATAGTGGGCCAATAGTACCCCTGCTTCAATGCTTTTCCTATCAAAACTCGAGCTCTGATGTGATTGTTGCAAATTCCCTCGTGAACTTCTCTAAGTACGTAGTTAGCATCTCCTCCTCCCACGCATTTAAGGAGAGGTGTTCAGAAACCTTGTTTGTACAGATTTCGCTGAAAAAGAGAAAATCTAACTGACCTAGCTCTCAGCTTTGCAGCTTACTTGGGATCTTCTAGTAAGACTCCATCCCGTAGGTACCCCATGATGGGGTCCATCCAGCTCGACTGAGCTAAAATTGGGAGCACTTCTTTTTCCTCAACACTTACTGACGGTTCCGCTAGATGCTCAACTGATATCAACCTGTCTAAGTTCTCTTGTGAAGCAGTTGCAAGCCTTACCAAAGCATCTGCTCGTGAGTTTTCAGATCTAGTAACGTGCCTAATCTTAACTTGCACAAACTTCTTGATTAATTCATGTACCTTCCTAAGGTAAATGGCCTTTTTTCTCACCCTTAGCTTCATAGGACTCTTCTATCTGCTTTACTACGAGCAAAAAATCACTGCAGACCTCCAGCTGCTCTGCTTCCATCGAGTGAGTGAGATTGAGTCACGCGATGACGACCTCATACTCTGCCTCATTGTTTGAAGCCTTAAACCCGAACCTGAGGGCGTATTCGACGTCTATGCCGTCAAGAGAAGTTAGAATTAAGCCTGCCCCACTTCCTCAAGTATTGACAGCTCCATCTACTGAAAGTTTCCATGTGGGGAGGTCAAGTACTAGCTGTGTTGCCTCCATCCCCACGGGTGCTGCTGTTGTAAATTCTGCGATAAAATCTGTCAAAACTTACCCTTTGATGGTAGTTCTTGGCTTATATCTGATATCAAACTCACTGAGTTCTATAGCCCATTTAACTAACCTTCCGGAAGACTCTGGTTTATGTAACACTTGCTTCATCGGCTGATCTGTTGGAATCTCAATGGTATGAGCCTGAAAGTAGGGCCTAAGTCTCCTAGGAGTTGTAACAAGAGCTAAAATAAGCTTTTCCATCTTAGGATATCTTTCCTCTGTCCCCCTCAAAGTTCTGCTGTAGTAATAGACTGGTTGTTGAGCTTTGTCTTGTTCCCTTAGTAGTGCTGCGCTAGTTGAGAAATTTGAGACAGCTAAGTAGAGAGTAAATATTTCTCTCTCCAAGGGACTTACTAGAACGGGAGGTGAGCTCAAATACTCCTTCAATGCTGTAAACGCTTCTTTACACTGTGCATCCCATTGAAATGCCTTCTTTAGGACTTGAAAGAAGGGTTGACATTTATCACTTGATTTGGACACAAAGCGACTCAAGGCGGCTATTCTCCCTGTCAGACGTTGAATCTCTTTTGTGTTAGATGGTGGTTGCATATCGAGTACTACTTTAACCTTTTATGGGTTGGCTTCAATTCCTCTATTGTTGACTATAAAGCCTAAGAATTTTCCTGCTAACACTCCAAATGCGCATTTTGCTTGGTTGAGTTTCATCTTGTACTCCTTGAGGATCCTAAACTATTCTACTAGATATTGGATGTAGAGCTCTGCCTTAAGTGATTTTACCAGCATATCATCAATGTAGACTTTCATGGATGTCCCAATTTATTTTGGGAACATCCTATTCACCAATCGTTGGTATATGACTCCAACATTCTTCAATCCAAAATGCATAAATTGGTAGCAGTACATTCACTGTTCAGTCACAAAAGAGATCTTCTCCTGGTCGCTAGGGTTCATTCTGATCTAATTATAGCCTGAGAAGGCGTCCATGAAGCTAAGGAGCTCATGCCCAGCTATAGCGTCCACTATTAAATCAATCTGGGGCAAGGGAAAACTGTCTTTAGGACATGCTCGATTGAGATCAGTGAAATCAATGCAAAGTCTCCACTTGTCATTAATTTTCTTAACAAGGACCACATTTGTCAACCAAGTAGGATAATCTACCTCCCTGATAGCTTTGGCGTAGAGGAGTTTTCTGACCTCCTCATTGATTGCTTTCTGGAGTTTCAGAGTGAAGCTCCTTCGCTTTTGCTTAATGGATTTGCAAGTGGGATTCATGCTTAGTTTATGCATGATAATCGAGGGTCAATCCCTTCCATGTTTTCTTACTTCCAGGCAAACACTTCCAAGTTCTTTTTTAGGAACTGGATGAGAAGGTCCTTAATTTCTCTGCTTAGTTTGGATCTGATGTAAACAAGATGATCTGGTTCCTTGTCAAGATGAACATGTTCTAGTTCTTCTGATGACATTGGTCAAATGTCTAGCTCATTGCTCATGTCGAGCTCATCCAATTGGATGCTCTCAACTTCTTTCTGTTTCATCGAGGCGGTGTAGCATTCTCTGACCATAAGTTGGTCTCCTCAGACCACTCAATTTCATTTTATATAGGAAATTTCATAACCACCTGATAGACAGAGAGGATAGCCTTCATGGCATTGAGGGAAGGCCTTCCTAGCAGCATGTTGTACGCAGGTGGGGTGTCTACCACTAGGAATTTTATAGTGGTGGTGGCTTGACATGGGGGATCCCCTATAGAGAGCACAAGCTGGATTGACGCCAAATGTAACATCCTCTCGCCTGAAAATCCCAATAAGTGAGCACTTACCGACTCTAATTTTTCCTTGCCTATGCCCATTTTATCAAATGCAGAGGCAAAAATAATATTTGCAGAGCTCCCGTTATCGATCAGAACGCGATGAACTGTTCTGTTAACCAGAACAATCATTATTACCAGTGGATCATCATGGAGATGCTAAAAGCCTTCCAAGTAAGAATCATAAAAGGATATGACGGTGTTCAACCGTGGTACCTTGCAGACAGTATATACCTCCAAAGCCTCACCAGCTCTGATTTTGTGCAGGTGGGCCTTTCTGGCTGAAATGGACTCTCCACCTCCTGAAAACCCTCCAGATATCACCCTGATTTCCCCTAGAGGTTGCTGATATTGAGCTGAGGCTTGCTGCCGAGGTGGTGGAGGTGGAAGAGCTTGGTTCTGATTGTCATGGGCAACATAGCGGCGTAATTGTCCTCATTGAATCAGGAACTCAATCTCTTTCTTCAATTGAATGCAATTATCCGTGTGGTGGCAATGATCCCTATGGTACTTACAGTACTTGGTGGGATCCTTCTTGGCTGGATATACTTTCATCCGAGATGGCCACCTCAGGAATTTCTCATTTTGTACTTCATACAAAATCTGTGATATCGCTGCGGTGAGAAGAGGTAGCTGCCGAGGTACGTACCTTGGCTGTAATTCTGGCTGGGGAGTCTTAAGCGATCCCTTATGTCTCCCCTTCTTTTAGGGGACCGATCTTTGTCTCTTCTTGGAGACTTGTCTCATCTTTTTTCTTTTTTGGGACTTCGGTCTCTGTTCCTTTCTTCCTTTTCTTTCTCCTTATATATGGAAGAACTTCCTACCTTTGAGAGAAGGGCCTCTTCGCCATTGATATACTTATCTCCCTTAGCTAGCACCTCGGCCATGCTCGCTTGAGGGTTCTTTGATATGGAGAATATTAGGTCCTTGGACTGTACTCCCAGTCCTGCTATGAAATTCATATGGCTGAGCTCTTGCTGGATATCCTTAAAGCGTTGCTCTCAGTATTGTTCTCACGTGGATGATTAGAAGGTGTAGATAGTGTGAGGCGATATGAAATTGAGCTACAAATCTCGTGTTGACTACTAAGAGATACTTAAGGAATTCAGGGAAAGAAGGATAAACACAGTGGAAATATAGTGGTTCACCGGCATGGGAGCTCGGCTAGTCCATTCTTCAATGGGGGCTCTTACTCCCTTGTTCTTTATTGATTATTAGGATGCTTCACAGTGCATTGTGGAGGAAATTAGGGTTCTGCCTCTATAGTGGAGGCGTTAAACAACATTTATAAAGCTATTCCTTAATTTTTGGGATCTCTTGCCGAGATCCTTACCTTTCATGCATGAAATCCTCCTTGATTTTCGAAGAGGATCTTGGTTGGTTGAGAGTTTTGTGACTTGAATGTAGCTTAGCCCTTGTTTTGGGGATACCTCCAGTTACCCGACTGTTTGTTCCTCATTTCCTTGGTTATGAGCTATGAGGGAGCTCGAGATCTGAGCTCTAAACTTAGCATGTCCGAGCTGACCTCTTGGTCTAGTTGAGCTCGTACTTGAGATTTATTCCAGGTATCATCAGTTGCCAAAATGGGATTAGTATTTCTCAGGCTCATCTGCCATCATGGTTCTCGCAAAAAATAACAACATCACCTCGGCAGATCTGCCTTCGAAGGAACTCAGGCATTTAGATGCTTGCTCTCTTTGCCAAATCTAGCAAGCCTTTGGCAGCCATAAGGGAGGTCAAGCGGCCTAGTAATTACTAATGTCACGCCAAAGGAGCTCTTAAAGACCCCCTGCTGTCAGTGGACCCTAACACCCCCTTGATATTTTTCAATCATTCTTTGCCCTTAGCGAGCTAAGGGAGATCCAACACAACAAGGAAGGTCATAGGAGCTCTTAGCGAAGCCCTTGGGAAACTTAGTTGAACATTTGCCTCGAGGAGAGCTAGGGGCCTCCTTGAAGCAAAAAAAGGGCAAGGGGAATACAAAATAAAGCAAAAAAAAAAAAAACCAATAGTGACAATAACAAAATAAGACTGCATTGAAGAACAAGGTAGATTGTATTGAACAGCTTCAGAAATAAAATTTGCTCAGCGTTTACATAAAAAAGGAGAAAAATCCTAAGTTTGGGAGCCTAAGGAGGCAAGAGGAAGAGAGTCTGGCAACTCAGCAGTAGATGTGAGTGGTGGATCAGCAGAAGGGACCTCGGGAAGGCTAGCAGTTAAAACTTCAGGAAAGATAGTGTTCAAAACCTCAAGAACTCTTGGCACCTCAGACAGAGCTATTGTCACCAGATTAGCAGAAAAAAGGGCAGTAGAAGCCGCAGAAACTATGGAAGTCTCAAAACTAGTAACTACAACAGCGGTTACAGAGGCAGCTAGATGAGGAGGACTGTCTTGAGCTAGGACCTCGGGAGGGGGGTCAAGCGCCCAAGGAATGGTTTCAGAGGTAAGAAGGGACAAGGTATTATTTCCATATTTTGCTTGGGTCGCCTCCCTATTTTCTTCGATAACTTCACCCTCTGTTTGTCCCTGGTCAAAAGTAAAGTCCAAGTCAGGGTAAGCCTCTTCAGCCTTGTCCTGAAACACCAACCACCCTTTGACCCATTCAGTAGTGACTTCATCTGCTAATTTGACAAGCAAGTCATCTTTCTTCTTGACGACGGCTCTTTGCTCATCAAGCTTTTTCTGAATGGCATTCCTCGCCTAAGTCAATGTATGATTCTCTATTCTCATATCATTACAGGAGTTAAAGGCCTCAAGAGCATCATGGCTAGCTTTGATCTAACCTTCGGTCTTCACTCTGAGATCCTTCTTCATTTTCCCTAGTTCCTCCTTGGTTTGCTTATTCTCAGCCTCTAAGTCCTTAATGAGGGAGGCCTGCTTATCAACTTGCGATCGCAACTCCTTCGTTTCAGACACGAGGCTGCTATTGGCAGAGGTTAGCTTTGCATTCTTGAGCTCAAGAGCTTTGGAAGCCTTTGAAGAGCTCTCCAAAACTTGGATCCTCCTCAGAAGATCGCTACCGTGGATAGCCACCTAGAATCCAGGAGAACCCCGAAAGCTAAGGTCAGTATAAAAAAAAGAGAAAAAAATGTGGGAAGCCAGGTATTTACCGAAGTGGCGTCGAAAGGAGAGTCGAAATGGAATATCTAAGAGGCATCGAAGCAGCCCTTTGGATGTCGGATTCTGGGATGATGAAGGCAATGACCTCTGCAGTGCGTTTGACATTGCTAATAAGCGAATCCCCACCTGCCGAGACCTTGGGGAATCCCTCACCCCCAGTTTTGGAACCTTTCAGAGACAGCTGAGGAGATTCTCCAACAGAGCTAGTAGGAAGGGACTAGGGAGTGATTTGACTGACTATCTTCAAAGCCCTCTCGACTTTTGACGAAGAAGGGAAAGTTTTGTTAAGGCGATGCTCCTCAGCCGCTTCAGATGAAAAAGGGGTCACCATTTGAGTAAGGGGGATCTGTGTGGTGTTTTGAGTACTCGATTGAGGTAAAGAAGGAGAGGTGGGGGTCAGATCCAATTTTGGCACCTTGGCAGAGGTGGTAGACCCACTACCAGCCTTAGCCTCCGCCTTGCGTTTGCTCCTACTTCTCCCCCTCCTCAGTTGGTTCAATTAATGAAGAACCTGGAAGCATCATGCAGACAGATCAGTATAAGAAAAAACAATAGAGTTAACAGATAAAGAGGAAAAGTGCTACCTGCCGTCTCGTGAGTCACAAAAATAAAAAGAGGAATGAAAGCCTCAACAGAAAGAGGAATGAGAGCTTCCACAGAAAGGGGAGTAGGAAATTCTGTCGGCGACACTGAAAGGCTGAGCCCTAACTCTATGAGGAGCCAAGGTTTGATGAGCTCAGGATATGGTGACGAATCACACTGCTCTAATTTCAGCAACACCTGCTCGTCTTCAGCACTGAGCCCAGGGCGTTCACCTGAGAAGTAACATAAACAGAACAAAATCAGAGAAAGTCATCAGAAACCGACCTCGGCTGGTTCAAGCAAAGGCTTACCCAAGTTGTCAGGGGAAAACCAGACTCTAGGGATATGAAGAGTGTCCACCTTATCTACAGGGTTATACTCCTAATGCGAACCCCCTACGAAGAAGAATTGTTTTTTCCCAAGTTCTTATGGGAACTTGGGAGACCAGAAATGATTAGTTTGGCATTAGCTCACTTGGAGATGTATAGGAAGCCCTCAAAAGAAGTAAGCTTGACGTTGAAAAGATTCATGAGCAAAGAAATAATGGGGACCCAAAGTTTGAGTCTTAAAGAAAACTAAGAAACCTAC